>JABAEC010000078.1:0-27500 GCA_013435705.1 Claviceps paspali | reverse complement strand
CTCGATGCGATCCCGCAGCATCTTATACAGGATAGTACATTTCTCAACAGACTCCAGGCCAGCGTGAACACCTGGATCAAATCAATCCAAGGCATTACCAAAATGACAAAAGATCCGTCGTCCAGTGCAAACCAGGAGTTTAGCACCGCCAGTCAGGAGGTCAACTTCTGGTTGTCTATGGAGTCAGCCCTGGAGGGCATCGAGGGTCAGCTTCGTAGCGAGGGGGTTCTTCTGACACTTGAAATCCTCAAGCACGCCAAGCGATTTCAGGCTACAGTCAGCTTCACCGCCGACACTGGCTTGAAGGAGGCGATGGAGAAGGTCCAAAAGTATAATCAACTTATGCGGGACTTCCCCCTGGATGAACTTTTGTCTGCCACTTCACTCGCCAAGGTCCAGGAGGCCATCTCTCAGATCTTCAGCCATCTAAACAAGAAGCTGAGAATTTGTCCATATCCCATTCGACGGGCGTTGCCCCTTGTGGAGGCTATATCAGCGGATCTGGATGACGTGCTTCACCGACTCCTGCCTGGCACCGAGCTCGTCAATCTCGATTACCAACAATTCCAGACTCTGATGCGCACCTGTGATGGCATATTCCGCACCTGGGAGGAGAATGTCAAGGAATTCACCAATGTGGCCCGTGAGGTTACCCGTCGTCGGAATGAAAAGTTCATTCCCATCAAAATCAACAAAAAGCATTTGGAGCTCGAGTCTCGCATCAAATACGTGGGCACTTTCCGAGACAACCATGAGCAGTTGCAGCGAACTATTGTCAACGTTTTGGGGCCAAAGGCGACTATTCCCGGCGTGACGGAAACAACCGGCACCAATGGTGCAGTTGTCGAGGAGATTGGCGACGTGGATGCTGTTGAAGAAGTCAAACAAGCCTGGGAGGCCTTGCAAAACGTGGACTTGCTGGACGTCTCTGAGCAGGGCAAAGAACGCTGGGTTCGGGCCGAGAACTTGTACAATGAGCGCACCACACGTGTAGAGAACTCGATCATTGCCCGACTTCGAGATCGCCTCGCCACGGCCAAAACAGCCAATGAGATGTTTCGGGTTTTCTCCAAGTTCAACGCCCTGTTCGTTCGTCCCAAAATTCGCGGTGCGATCCAGGAATACCAAAACCAACTCATGGATCACGTCAAGCAAGCCATCAATGGTCTCCACGAGCGATTCAAGCAGCAGTATGGCCACTCTGAGGCGCATGCAATGGCCCAGCTTCGTGACCTCCCCCCGGTCTCGGGAGCAATCATCTGGGCTCGTCAAATCGAACTTCAGCTGGACGGCTACATGCGGAAAGTGGAGGCCGTTCTCGGTCCTGACTGGACGCTCCATGCCGAGGGCCATAAACTGCAAGAAGAGAGCGAGCTTTTCAAGCACAAACTTGACACTGGCAGGATTTACGAAGCATGGCTCGCGGACGTCAGCCGGAGGAAAATATCAATCGCTGGACAATTGTTCGAGATTGCTCGCGTTCGATCCGCTGGCGGCATCCTAGAACTCGCCGTCAACTTCGACTCTCAAATCATCACACTCTTCAAGGAAACCCGCAACTTGACGTGGCAATCATACTCCGTCCCTCACGCAGTGACCACTGTATCCAAAGATGCGAAGAGGGTCTACCCTTACGCTGTCAGCCTGATGGAAAGCGTGAGAACCTTGTCCCAAACATTGCGGCAGATCTCCGCCATGGGCGAAGAATCCGTCCTTCTCAACGGTTACCGGAATGACGTGTACAAGCTTATTGCGGACGGTATCCCGTTGCGGTGGGAATCCTTCATCAACTCGCACGAGCTGTTTTATGCCGATCAGAGACAGAATCGGGCTATACTTCCCGGGGGACCAGAGTTTTCCCTTTCCAAGAACAATGAAAGCAAGCATGGCATGTTTATCCGAGGCTTCGCAGCCGCAGTCTCGGTGCTTCAAAGCAAAGCGGTGTCTCTCAGTCATATACATGCCACCGTTGAGCAGTCCCTCAAGGAACTTAGCACCTGTGCTTATGATCCGTCCACCTTTCAATCTCGCCTCAACACCATCCAAGCTGCTGTCGATCAGCTCAACCTCGAACAATATGTCAACCTGGATTTCTGGGTGCAGGATTTGAACCAAAAAATACAGGGCCTTCTACTGAACCGTCTCCATGACGCAATCAACACCTGGATTTCTGCTTTCGAAGACGACTGTTCCGAGGAGAGCCGACGAAAGAAGTCGAGTGATGAGGAGATCAAAGCAGATCGCCCTACAATGAAGCGTCTTGTCCTTGAACTGGCCATGCGCAACCAAGTCATCTACCTCGACCCTCCTTTGGAGTATGCCAGAGCTAGCTGGTTCCTGCAACTTCACAACTGGCTTGGCGTTGTCTGTAATCTGCGGAAGATCAAAGCGTCTCGTTATCAAATGAGCCTGAATACAAATGTCGCCGAAGAAGCCCGCTTTACCGACCTGCCCACGGAGTGTGCTGATGTGCTCCATCGTGTCTACGTCTCGGTCGAGAAGAAGCTACAGGAAATTGGCGCCTACGTAGACAAGTGGCTCCAGTTCCAGTCGCTATGGGATCTTCAGTCCGAGCAGGTGTACGATATGCTCGGCGACCACCTTCCCCGCTGGCTTGAGTGCTTGCAAGACATCCGCAAAGTGCGCACCACTTTTGACACTCAAGAAGTCAGCCGATCCTTTGGCCACATCACTGTCGACTACGACCAAGTCCAGACCAAGGTCAATGCCAAGTATGATCAGTGGCAGCATGAGATTTTGATCAAGTTTGCCAGCAGGCTTGGGAATCGCATGCGGGACGTCAACGCCGATATTGAAAAGGCTCGTAAACAGCTCGAGGGTCAGAGCTCCGACACATCATCGACCGCGCAGGCCGTACAGTTCATCACGGCCGTGCAGAGTTGCAAGCGGAATGTGAAGCTGTGGGCCCCCGAGATCGACATGTTCCGCCAGGGGCAGTCGACATTGGTCAGGCAGCGTTATCACTTCCCCAACGACTGGCTCCATATAGAGCAGATTGACAGCCAGTGGGAGGCTTTGAAGGAGATTCTGGAGAAGAAGTCACGCATAATGGAGGATCAGTCAGACGCCATGCGTGCCAACATCATTGCTCAAGACAAGCTGGTGAACGAACGTGTTGCGGTGATCGTCTCGCAGTGGAATGACGAGAAGCCAGTCTCGGGCACAATCCAGCCAGATGTTGCCTCAGCCACCTTGACCTCGTTTGAGACTCGCATTGCTGGCCTGCAAGATGACTTGCACCAGGTGATCAGGGCGAAGGAAGCCCTCGACATCCCCATTGGCGGCGAGAGCTCGCTGGACACCACACTCGAGGAGATTCGCGATTTCCAGTCTGTCTGGTCCAACTTGTCTACGATATGGGCTAGCTTGAACGAGACGAGGGACATTCTTTGGACCGCTGTCCAGCCTCGCAAGATCAGGTCCAAAATAGATGATCTGATCAAGGGTACCAAAGAGATGCCGAGCAGAATGAGGCAATACGCCGCCTTTGAACATGTACAGTCTGTACTGCGCGGGTTCCTCAAAGTCAACCCTACTCTGTCAGACCTTAAGTCGGATGCTATCCGTGAACGCCACTGGATCAAGATTTACAAGCAGATCAAACCCCAGAAACGCTTTTCTCCAAGCTCCATGACTCTGGGTGATGTCTGGGACCTCAACCTCGTCGCGACAGAGGCGATTGTCAAAGACATCATCATTCAGGCCCAGGGCGAAATGGCGCTCGAGGAGTTTTTGAAGCAAGTGCGCGAGACCTGGCAGAACTATGCTCTCGAGATGATCAACTATCATAACAAGTGTCGCCTGATAAGAGGATGGGACGACCTCTTCGCGAAGTGCAGTGAGAATTTGAACTCCCTGCAGGCCATGAAGCACTCCCCTTACTACAAGGAATTCGAAGAAGAGGCCGTATCCTGGGAAGACAAGTTGAACCGTGTCCATGTCTTGTTCGATGTCTGGATCGATGTCCAGCGCCAATGGGTCTACCTCGAGGGTGTTTTTACAGGCAATGCAGATATCAAGCACCTCCTTCCCATTGAATCCGGTAGATTCCAGAATATCAACAGCGAATTCCTGGCTGTCATGAAAAAGGCCAACAAGACTCCCTACGTCCTGGACGTTCTCAATATTCCCAACGCACAGAAGTCCCTGGAGCGATTGGCGGAGATGTTGAACAAGATCCAGAAGGCTCTGGGTGAGTACTTGGAAAAGGAACGAGTGTCTTTCCCCAGATTCTACTTTGTCGGTGATGAAGATCTGTTGGAAATGATTGGCAACAGCAACGACACGCTCCGCATTGCCAAGCATTTCAAAAAAATGTTTGCTGGCTTGTCGGGTCTGGTAATGAGTGACGAGGCGGTCATCTCCGGCTTCACTTCCAAAGAGGACGAAGTCGTCGCCCTCAAAAAGGAGATTTCCCTGGCAAAGACTCCGCGGATCAACGACTGGCTGGCCCTGCTCGAAGGTGGCATGAAGTCTACGCTTGCTGAGCTCCTTGCAGAGGCAGTCGATGTCTATACACCAATCTTCGAGTCAGAGGCCATCGAAACCGCCTCCCTTAATCATTTCATGCAATCCTTTCCAAGCCAGATTGTGGTTCTTGCCACGCAGGCAGCATGGACGACTGCTGTTGACAGGTCGCTCGCGGCAGGTGGCCAGACGTTGCCGAGCTTGTTCGAAAGAGAGGTGCAAGTGCTGCGTGTGCTCGCCGAGACTGTCCTCGGCGACCTGGAGGTCATACAACGAAAGAAATGTGAACAGATGATCACCGAATGCGTTCATCAGCGCGACGTCATTGAAAAGCTGATACAGAACGAGGCGGATTCTACCGACAACTATCTCTGGCAACTGCAAATGAGATATGTTTACAACCCCGAGGGAAATTTCCTGGATCGCCTCCACGTCAGAATGGCCAATGCTAAGCTCAACTACGGATTCGAGTACCTGGGTGTTCCGGATCGACTTGTTCGGACGCCTCTCACCGACCGCTGCTTTCTCACTCTTACGCAAGCCCTGTGCCAGCGACTCGGTGGCTCACCATATGGTCCTGCCGGCACTGGAAAGACCGAGTCCGTCAAGGCGTTGGGTCTCCAGCTCGGCCGATTCACGCTCGTCTTTTGCTGCGATGACACGTTTGACTTCCAAGCCATGGGTCGAATCTTCCTGGGTATCTGCCAGGTCGGGGCGTGGGGTTGCTTCGATGAGTTCAACCGTCTCGAGGAGAGGATCCTTTCCGCCGTCTCGCAGCAAATCCAGAACATCCAGCTGGGTCTCAAGCAAGGCGTCGAGGACAGCTCATCTCAAATCGAGCTGGTTGGCCGTCAGCTCAGCGTCAACGAGAACACGGGTATCTTCATCACGATGAACCCTGGCTATGCTGGTCGATCCAACCTGCCAGACAATTTGAAGAAGCTGTTCCGCAGTGTGGCCATGTCAAAGCCGGACAAGGAATTGATCGCCGAGGTTATGCTTTACTCGCAAGGCTTCAATCAGGCGAAGCAGCTATCCAAGCAAACCGTGCCATTTTTCGACCAATGCTCCAGCAGGTTGTCAAAGCAAGCTCACTATGATTTTGGGCTGCGTGCGCTCAAGAGCGTCCTGGTGAGCTCTGGCGGCCTCAAGAGAGCTCGCCTGACAAGCGGAAATCTCGGCACCGAGGAGATTGTCGAGCCCGAAATCATTGTCCAGAGTATTCGAGAAACGATTGCTCCCAAGCTCATCAAGTCCGATGTCGACATCTTGACAGAAATTGAGAAGAACTGCTTTCCCGGTATCGAGTATGTGCCCGCCAACCTCAAAGACTTGGAAGACGCCATCAGGACCATTGCTGCAGAACGGCACCTTGTCGCCACTGATCTCTGGATGACCAAGGTCTTGCAGCTCTATCAGATTCAGAAGATTCACCACGGTGTCATGATGGTCGGTGATTCGGGAACGGGAAAGTCGGCCGCCTGGAGATTGCTGATTGATGCACTCCAGAAGGTCGAGGGCGTCGAGGGCGTGTCTCACGTCATCGACTCGAAAGTCATGTCCAAGGAAGCGCTGTATGGCAACCTGGATGCCACGACCCGGGAGTGGACTGATGGTCTCTTCACCAGCATTCTGCGAAAGATTGTTGACAACCTCCGTGGCGAAGACTCGAAGCGACACTGGATTGTGTTTGATGGCGACGTCGATCCCGAATGGGTGGAAAACCTGAACAGTGTTCTCGACGACAATAAGCTTCTCACGCTGCCAAACGGTGAGCGTCTCAACTTGCCGCCCAACGTCCGGATCATGTTTGAGGTCGAGACGTTGAAATATGCCACCCTCGCAACTGTCAGTCGATGTGGCATGGTCTGGTTCAGCGAGGACACCGTCTCTCCGGACATGATGGTGGCGAACTATCTCGAGACCCTCCGCAGCGTCCCCTTTGAGGACTTGGACGAGGACAGCCTTGCCACAGGTCAAACCCCCGCCAAGGTGCTTCTTGTTCAGGGAGAAATCTCGGATTTGTTGAAGGCGCACATGACGACGGACGACTTTATCCTGCAGGCGCTCGAGCGAGCTGGGAAATACAATCACATCATGGACTTTACCGTTGCTCGTGCTCTCAATACTCTCTTCTCGCTGCTGAACAAGGCCGTCCGAGACGTCATCGAGTACAACGGCCAGCATTCTGATTTCCCGGTGGATTCGGAGCAAATAGAGGCCTTTGTTCCAAAGAAGCTCCTCTTGGCTTTGGTCTGGGCTCTCACCGGGGATTGTCCGCTCTCGGATCGAAAGGCATTCGGCGACGATCTGTGTGCATTCGCCAGCTTCGGATCTCCTCCACTGGATGGCGACAGCTCTCTTATCGACTTCGACGTCAGCCTGCCTAAGGCTGAATGGACGTCGTGGCAGAACCAAGTACCGAGCATCGAAGTGAACACTCATTCCATTATCCAGACCGACGTCGTCATCCCCACTCTGGATACCGTACGGCACGAGGATGTGCTCTACTCCTGGCTCGCTGAGCACAAACCTCTCCTGCTCTGCGGACCTCCTGGTTCCGGCAAGACCATGACTCTTTTCAGCGCCCTTCGGAAGCTGCCCAACATGGAGGTCGTTGGCCTCAACTTCTCGAGCGCCACCACGCCCGACCTTCTCATCAAGACCTTTGAGCAGTACTGCGAGTACAAGAAGACGCTCAACGGCGTCATGCTCTCCCCCACACAAATCGGGCGCTGGCTTGTCGTCTTCTGCGACGAAATCAATTTGCCCGCGCCTGACAACTACGGAACGCAACGAGCAATTTCGTTCCTGCGTCAACTCGTCGAGCACAACGGTTTCTGGCGCACGTCGGACAAGTCTTGGGTGACTCTCGATCGCATTCAATTCGTTGGTGCTTGTAACCCGCCGACAGATGCCGGCCGTACACCGCTCGGCGCTCGGTTCCTGCGCCATGCGCCTCTGATCATGGTTGACTATCCCGGAGAACTGTCCCTCAACCAGATCTACGGCACGTTCAATTCCGCCGTCCTCAAAATCATCCCCGCCCTCCGCGGCTACGCCGAGGCACTGACGCGGGCCATGGTTCGCTTTTATCTGGAGTCCCAGCAGAAGTTTACGCCCAAAATCCAGCCCCACTACGTCTACAGTCCTCGTGAACTTACCCGTTGGGTCCGCGGCGTGTATGAGGCCATCAAGCCCCTCGAGACCCTGTCGATCGAGGGTCTGATCCGCATATGGGCTCATGAAGCGCTCCGGCTCTTCCAAGATCGTCTCGTGGCCGAAGACGAGAGAAAATGGACCGACGAGGCCGTCCGCCGAATCGCGCTGGAGCATTTCCCCAACGTGGAGGAGGACAAGGCTCTCGGTGGGCCAATCCTCTTTTCCAACTGGCTGTCGAAGAACTACGTCCCCGTGCAACGGGAAGAACTTCGAGAATTTGTCAAGGCCAGGCTCAAGACCTTCTGTGAGGAAGAGGTTGACGTCCCCCTCATTCTGTTCAACGACGTCCTGGAACACGTGCTGCGCATCGACCGCGTCTTCAGACAGCCTCAAGGCCATCTGATTCTGATTGGTGTGAGCGGTAGTGGCAAGACCACCCTTTCGCGGTTCGTCGCGTGGATGAATGGCCTCAAAGTCTTCCAAATCAAGGTCCATGGCAAATACTCGGGTGAAGATTTCGACGAGGACCTGCGTGATGTTCTGCGACGATGCGGCTGCAAGGGCGAGAAGATCTGCTTCATCATGGACGAATCCAATGTCCTGGACTCGGGATTCCTGGAGCGCATGAACACCCTGCTCGCCAATGCCGAAGTTCCCGGCCTGTTCGAGGGCGACGAGTATGCTGCACTGATGACTGCTTGCAAGGAGGGTGCCCAGCGCCAGAACCTGCACCTCGACTCCCCGGAGGAGCTCTACAAGTGGTTCACGCAGCAGATTGTGAACAATCTGCATGTTGTCTTCACGATGAACCCGCCCGAGGATGGTCTCTCGTCCAAGGCGGCCACGAGTCCCGCCCTTTTCAACAGATGTGTGCTCAACTGGTTCGGAGACTGGTCAGACCAGGCCCTCTTCCAGGTCGGCCACGAACTCACCCAGTCCGTCGACCTCGACCGCAGCACGTTCCAAGCGCCAGACACGATCCCGGTCGCCTACCGCGGTCTCAACCTGCCGCCCTCCCACCGCGAGTCGGTCGTCAATTCCATGGTCTACATCCACTACTCCCTCCAGCGGTACAACGAGAAGCTGTACAAGCAGCAGAAGAAGGTGACCTTCCTGACGCCCAGGCACTTCTTGGACTTCGTGGGCCAGTATGTCAAGCTTTACAACGAGAAGCGTGAAGACCTGGAAGAACAGCAGCGCCATCTCAATGTCGGACTCGAGAAGCTCCGGGACACCGTGGATAAGGTGCGAGACCTGCGCGTGAGTCTGGCGGAGAAAAAGACGCAGCTCGAGCAGAAGGACGCGGAGGCGAACGAGAAACTCCAGCGCATGGTTGCAGACCAGAGAGAGGCCGAGCAGAGGAAGAACACGTCTCTGGAGATCCAGGCAGCGCTGGAAAAGCAAGAGGCAGAAGTGGCCAAGAGAAGAAAGGTCGTCCTGGAGGATCTGGCCAAGGCGGAACCCGCCGTGGAAGAAGCAAAAGCCAGTGTCAGCAACATCAAGAGGCAGCATCTGACCGAAGTGCGATCCATGGGCAACCCTCCTTCCGGTGTCAGGCTCGCTCTCGACGCCGTTTGCACTTTGCTCGGCCACAAGATCAACGACTGGAAGGCCGTGCAGGGTGTTGTGCGCAAGGACGACTTCATCGCCAGCATCATCATGTTTGACAACGCGAAGCAGATGACGAGGTCTCTGAGAACCAAGATGCGGAACGACTTCCTCTCGAATCCCGAATTCACCTTTGAGAAGGTCAACCGGGCCTCCAAGGCCTGCGGTCCCCTCGTCCAGTGGGTGGCGGCGCAGGTCAACTACTCGGACATCTTGGACCGTGTCGGTCCCCTGAAGGAAGAGGTCACCCAGCTGGAGGAGCAAGCCCTCCAGACGAAGGCGGAGGCCAAGGCCGTCGAGAACAACATTGCCGAGCTCGAGTCCAGCATCAACACGTACAAGACTGAATACGCAGCACTGATCAGCGAAACGCAGGCAATCAAGTCGGAGATGACCAAGGTGCAGTTCAAGGTTGATCGAAGCGTCAGGTTGCTAGACAGTCTTTCGTCGGAGCGAGTGCGCTGGGAGGAGGGGAGCAAGTCGTTTGAGACGCAGATCAGCACCCTCGTCGGTGATGTTCTCACGGCTTCGGCTTTCTTGGCATACGGCGGTCTGTACGACCAAACGTTCCGGAAGTCGATGATGGATGACTGGTGCCACCAGCTCCACCTGTCGGGCATCGAGTACAAGTCGCCGAACCCATTCACCGAGTACCTCTCGACGGCCGACGAGCGCCTCGGCTGGCAAGAAAACATGCTACCAGTCGATGATCTGTGCACCGAGAACGCAATCATCCTGAAGCGCTTCAACCGATACCCCCTCATCATCGATCCGTCGGGGCGCGTCACCGAGTTCCTGCAGAGGGAGTGCAAAGACCGGAAGCTGACCGTCACGAGCTTCCTGGACGACACCTTCACGAAGCAGCTGGAGAGCTCGCTGCGGTTCGGCAATCCGATCCTGATCCAAGACGCAGAGCACCTGGACCCCATCCTCAACCACGTGCTGAACAAAGAGTACCAGCGCACTGGCGGGCGTGTGCTCATTCAGCTCGGAAAGCAGGAGATTGATTTCTCGCCCGCGTTCAAGATCTACCTGTCTACGCGGGATCCGTCGGCGCAGTTCGCGCCAGACATTTGCAGCCGAACCACGTTTGTCAACTTCACGGTCACCAAGAGCTCGCTCCAGACTCAGTCCCTCAACGATGTGCTCAAGTCGGAAAGACCTGATGTGGATGAGCGACGAACCAACCTCATCAAGCTTCAGGGAGAGTTCAAGGTTCACCTCCGTCAACTCGAGAAGCAGCTGCTGCAGGCCCTGAACGAGTCCCGCGGCAACATCCTGGACGACGACAACGTGATTGAGACTCTGGAGAGACTCAAGACGGAGGCGGCCGAGATCTCGGCAAAGATGAGCAACACGGAAGGGGTCATGGGTGAGGTGGACGAGATCACGCAGCAGTACAGGGTGATTGCCAGCTCATGCAGTGCCGTATTCGCCGTGCTCGACCAACTGCACTTTCTCAACCATTTCTACCAGTTCTCTCTGCAGTACTTTCTGGATATCTTCCAGCTGGTTCTCCACGGCAACAAGCGCCTGGACAGCGAGAAGGACCACAACGCGCGCCGCGACATCATTGTCAAGGACCTCTTCGTCAACACGTTCAAGAGGACAGCCCTCGGCCTCTTGCAGAAGGACCGCATCACCCTCGGAATGCTCCTCGCCCAGGCATCCCCCTACAAGATGGACAAGTCGCTCATCGACGTGGTGCTCGACAGACGCCTCGAGGGCAAGGACCTCTCGTCGACGCCTGACTTGAGGGACGAGGCCTTTGCCGAAGCCAGGAAGCTGGGTGTTTTGAAGGACAAGCTCGACGGGGTCCAGACGAGCGACTGGGACAGATTCTTCTCGGAAGAGCTCGCCGAGACGGTGGTGCCGCCGATATGGGACGACAAGACGTGCGCGACTGACCAGTCTCTGTTGTCGCTGCTGCTCGTCAAGCTCTTCCGAATGGACCGCTTTGTGCCTGCGGCCGAACGGTTCGTGAGCAACGTTTTCGGGAGCGACGTGTTCGACTTTGTCGAAGACCTCAGGGACACCGTGACGCAGGTGTCTGCCACGCTGCCCATCGCCCTGGTATCCAGCCCCGGCTTTGACGCCAGTTACAAAGTGGACAACCTGGTGGAGAGGATGAACGTCAAGTGCACCAACATAGCGATGGGATCGAACGAAGGTCTCGCCAGCGCGGACAAGGCGATCAGCAATGCTGCGCAAACCGGATCGTGGGTTCTTGTCAAGAATGTTCATTTGGCGCCAACGTGGCTTCAGAGCCTCGAGAAACGCATGGAAGCGCTCAATCCGCAGAAGGATTTCCGACTGTTCCTCTCGATGGAATCGAGTCCCAGGATCCCCGTCAACCTCTTGCGTGCTTCGCGAGTGCTCATGTATGAGCAGCCGGCGGGCGTGCGCGCGAACATGAAGGATTCCATGTCTTCGCTATCTACTCGGGCCACCAAGAGCCCGGTGGAGAGAACCAGATTATACTTGCTCATCTCGTTCCTGCACGCGGTGGCTCAGGAGCGCCTACGATATGCACCAGACCTCGGATGGAAGGGTTTCTGGGAATTCAACGACAGCGACGTAAGTGAAACGTGAAACTGCTGTGTCGACGGGAACTCGTCTGCCACTTTGATACGAAGCGCCGGCGTAACAGCCTCTCTCTCTCTCTCTCTCTCTTTCCCTCTTTCCCTCTTCCCCCCCCTCTCTCATCATCTCTCTCTTTTTATCAAACAAAGTTTTCCAACAACTAACGTGCTCGTATGTACAGTATGAATGCTCGGCATTTATTGTAGATACTTGGCTGGACAGCGTGGCTGGCCAGCGAACCAACATTGCCCCTCAAAACATTCCATGGAAGATGATGCGGTACTTGGTGACGGAGACATATGGTGGCAAAATTGACCATGAAGGCGATTTCCAGTTGCTCGAGCAGCTGGTCAGTTCCATTCTCACTGCTGACGCGTACGAGGTCGACCACAAGCTGGTCGATGGGCCAGATGGCGGCCTGCTCGTTCCCTCGGGAACAAGCCTCCAAGACTTCATGGCATGGATTCACAAGCTGCCGGAGCGCGAGCCCCCCACCTATCTTGGCCTGCCTGCAAATGCAGAGAAGCTGCTGCTCGTCGGCCTTGGTCGCAGTTTGATAACAGATTTGAGAAGAGTGACGGACCTTTTGGATCAGGGAGAGAATTTGGTGACGGAAGTGTAAAGTTGTTTGGGGGGGGGGGGGGGGGGTTCGGCCTGGCTGGGCTGGCCAATTTGCATGTTGAGTGAGTCTATGAGCTTGACTTGTGTGTGAAAGGGGGCTTGCTTTTGTTGATAATTGTTGTTGTGGATTTAATTTACGTGTTTTTTGTGCTCTGTTTTTTTTTTTCGGGGCATATCGGAGCAAACTACTTGTAGTACAGTACAGCCCAAGCATGGATACATGAAAGCCACTATATGGCGGCGCATCAAGGAGAACGATGCCAGCCATGTCATTGTACAAGGGGGTACAGTTTTGTCGTGTCCGGAGGATATATGCGCACACACAGGTTATACTACGTGGTATATATATATATATATATATATATATAAAACAAATATGCACATCGTCGCCGGAAACAGTCGACGGACGGAGGCACAGCCACACTCACTGGATCTGGTCGGTTTTGGTCATTCACCGGTTACAAGCGCAGAACGTTTATGTTTTTCCCGGATGACGCGCTGCGCTCTGACTGGGAAGAGGTCAGCTGGCCTGGAAGTTGGTTGGCGGTGCGCGAATGGTGACGTAGACGGACGCACTACTAGCATGTATGGTCTGGACGAGATGTCTGGTCGCACGGGGACCCGCTTGGTCGGGTTTGTCGATTGTCGATTGTCGAGCGAGACGAGAGAGCGGGCTTGGCGGCTTGGCGGCTTTTCACTTGCAGGGTGAACGTTGAACATGACAGCAGCAGCAGCAGCAGCAGCAGCAGCAGCAGCAGCAGCAGCCTTCCTTGCTGAGAATGAGAACTTGACACTTGACACACAAACTCACAGCTGGGCGCAGCAGGCTCCACCCCCGCAACTGGCAGCAGCTGAAATCGATCGGGCCCCATGCAACATGCAACATGCAACCCGAATGGGTCAAGGAATATCCCAAGAGCTCTCTCTGCCAAGGAACGCGCCACTGCAAGCAGGTTAAAGTCGATGGGTTTTTTTTTTTTTTTTTTTTTCCCTTCTTTTGATTCACTGAGCTGGGATGGGACGGACGGAATAAATAGGAGCTTGTCTGCCCCTCGTTTGCGCCAAAGACGTCTCTTTTTTTTTTTTTTTTTTTTTTTCCCCCTCTTGGCTCTTTCTTTTCTCTTTTTTTTTTGTTCTTTTCTTTTCCGTCTTGCTCGCCGAGACGCAACTCTATCTTGCTTTACTGACGCTGCCTTGACGATCTGATACTCACTCTTCGTCATCGTCATCATGGCCAACTCGAATGCTTGTATGTGTTTTTTTTTTTTTTTGTAATTAGAATAACCGACTCTTGCAATTCTCAACAACAACAACAACAACAACAACAACCTTTTTTTCTTTTTTTCTTTTTTTTCTTTTCTTTCTTTCGCCCCTTCCCCCCTACTTTATTGACTCCAGGCCGTAGGGAATCCGTTTAGCCACCGCGACTCTCATAGCAGCGGCTCCATCACGGCGTACAAGATCCTGACGCTGCTCACATGGCTGCTCTCCGTCGTCGTCTCCGTCTACTATGTCCTCAACGAGCCCAAGGATGGCTTCACCATCCGTCGCCGCATCTGGGACCAGAATAACCTGTATCCGACGGCCTTCACCATGAGCCCCATCCTCGGCGACATCTACTGGTATGCTTGTCTTTGGTCCCCCCCCCTCCCCCCCTTCTTTGACTTGGCACCGGCGGTGTAGTTGTAGGTAGAATGAAGAGCATTCACACGGCTAGATCGTTTTCTCTGTCTTTTTATTTCTTCTTCTTTTTTTTTAACCCCCCTCATTCGAATAACAGGGCTGTTCTCTTTGTCCTGCAGCTGGGCTATGTGATGCATCTCTTCTCCCGCAAGCAAGAGGTCGTCAACTGCGCCGCCAGCGTCGGCAGCCACTTTATCCTCAACAACCTGTTCCACTTTGCCTTTGTGATGCTCTTTGTCCGCTCGCACTTCATCTGGGCGGAGTTGATACTCGTGCTCAACTTTGCCAATCTGTCGACGCTGTACTTCCGCCACAACACGTACCCGCGCTTCATCCACGCGCCTGTTGTTTCTGGGCCGTTGGCATGGACCTTTGTCGCCATTTACTGGAACGGCGCGCTCATGGTCCACCACCCGCACAACTTGGTGGCGCGCATCTTTGGCAACATCTTTATCTGGTCCATCTTGGCCTACGGAGCCTTCTTCATTTTTGCGTTCAAGGTACGACCGAAGCCCTCCCTTTGTTTTCTTTTGTGGAAAAAGGAAGGGAAAAAAAAAAAAAAAAAAAAAAAGGGTTACCCAGTCCACCGGCATGCTGACAATGACAACCTCGGTAGGATTACACCATGGGCTTCGCTCTCAGCGTCTTGTCGACCGCCATCGGCGTCGCCCAGTTCGAAAGCAAGGTCATTGCCTTGCAGTGGATCTTTGCCTTTGTCATCATGTCGGTTCTGTTCCTGGCCACCGTTGTCGTTGCCGTGCCTGCCTGGACCGGCAGAGATGCATACTGGCGTCGCTCCGACGCTGCTGGAGACACGGAGCGCGCTCCTCTTCTCGACTAGTGGTGCACGGCACAGCCAAGCATCGTGTCGAGTGAAACGTTTCATGGCGTGAGACGTGATGGAAACTGGGATGTGGAGGCAATGGATGAGGAATGATGGGATGACGGAAATGATGGGCTGATGCATGCATTCATGCGGGGCTGCCTTGATTGGACCCCGGTTTTGGTAAGAGAACGCAAATATGGGGTGGTTTTTTTTAAAAAACATTTTTTTAAAAAAACTATATGTGTGATATCTTCTTCCTTTTTTTTTTGGTTCGGTCTAATTTACACAGATTGGCTGTTTTTTTGCCAGGAATGGAATGGAATCCACTGCCGTTCACCCCATTAAAACGTGGTAGTGAAGTCATCAGTTCGTCGTTTTGTCGTTCGTCGGGATCTACTACGTAGTAGTGGGGATCTAATGTATATCGATAAGCAAGCAGAGAAAGAAACACAGCCTACAGCCTAGGGAGAGGGGGCAGAGGGGGGGGGGGCGACCCAAAAAAAAAAAAAAAAAAAAAAAGATGCCAATTTTGTCAAAGCCAGCCATCGCTTCATCAAAACAACCAACTAAGCGACGCGCACCTCTCATCCCTCATCCCATCCCATCCGAGCAGTCCGCTCGGTTGAAGAAAGACGTCCACGACGCCTGGCGATGCGACGACACCCACGCCCACGATCCATGAAGAGCTCGCCCCAGACCAGATGACACGGCCCTGGCTCCCTCTGCGGCCGTTCCCCTTCCCCCTACAAATCGGCAACGACATCTGCCAGATCTCGCGCATCTACACCATCCTCTCTGGGCCCCGGCGCCGCCGCTTCATCGACCGAGTCCTGACCCCGGAGGAGGTGACGATGCATGAGGCACGACTGCGGCCGGGCGGCGGCAGAGACGATGCTGCGCTTGCAGGGGGGAGGGGGGGCGATGACTACGGCGGGCACGGGGACATCGGGGACATGAAGAGGACTGACTTGTGGAAGACGGCTGCTTTTGTGGCGGGACGGTAAATTGGAGTCCCCACCCCCACCCGGTCCTATAATGAAGAATGAGTCATCCTTTTTTTTTTTTTTTTTTTTTTTTTTTGGTAAAACGGAGTGTTGATTTCGGGGATGATGAGATAGGTTCGCCGCCAAGGAGGCCGTCATCAAGGCTCATCCGTACAGGAGATTGACCTTTCATGATATCGTTATCGAGAGGAGACAAGGAGTGGGAGCGGCTGGGGAGCGGCTGGGGAGCGGTCCGCCCGTGGCGAGAGTCAAGGCCGCGGGCGGGTGTCGCGATGCGGACGGCGATGCGGACGAGAGCGCTCTGATTACCATCAGTCATGATGGCGAGTACGCAACGGCGTTTTGCATGGCTTATGACGCGGGCAGTATTACGGCGCGGGGGGGGGGGGGGAGGATTGAAAGCCGCTAGAGGAACTGGGAACGCGTGACTCACCGTCGAGCTGTACGTCGAGCTGTTGTATAACGTGTAGTATTAATATAGGACTAGTATCTACGACTACTACTACTAAGTAGGTAGTACCATCTACATCTGGCAAGTGATTCTATCCCGTCACTTATAACCGTCGGCATATCCTCATCCTTCCTTTGTGTATTTACAACTGTCTACAAGTGTTCAACGGTCCGTCTCGACCCACTTTGCACATTCCTAGGAACGCGTGCGCCGCTAGCCTTGGTTTCCTCGAGGGGAGAAGGATATTTTCATACTCTTCGGCTGACCTTTCACCGCGTTTCGTTGCACCTCGTCGTTTTTCCGTTTATCGCAGCTTTCCGTCGTCCGGCGCCTCTCCCCGGCCGGCCTGAACCGAATGCTCGGCATTGCATCCGCCGCCGTGTTGCGGATTCCCTGGGTTGACCGGGCCGCCGCCGCAGCTCGCTCCGGCCTCCCACAAGCCGTCGTGGTCGCCGTCTCGGCCGTCTTCATCGCCGGTCACCTTGTTCGGCGGCGCATCGCCCCGAGTCCTCCGCTTTCGAAGCCGTCGTTCGGCGCCAGGGCGTCCGGAGTCCGGTGGCAGTATGAGCTGCTGTCGCAGATCAGTCGGGCGGCGGCGCTGTCGTTCCTCGCCGCCGCCTTCTCCAAGGGGCGCGTCCATGCGCTCGATCTCCTCCTCCTCGCCTACGTCTTCCTCCTCGGCTTGGCTCGTCTCGCGAGGGACGTTTGGTGGCGCCACGCGGCCCTGCGCCAGGTCAACCTCGTCCTCGTCGCCGAGCTCGTCTTGCTATGCACGGCCCAGTTCCTGCCGTGCATCGGCATCGGCGTGAGCTGCAGGAGAGATGCCAGTGTCATTGGAGCCGGTGCGGCCGTGGCGGTCGGCCTCGCCGTTGCCGCGTGCACGCCGCGCGAGTGGATCCAGCCCCGGCTCGCCGAGGAGATCCCCGGCTTACAGCTCCCGGACGGGCCCGCCCCCGAGGAGGCCTGCAGCTGGCTCGAATACCGCTGCACCTATCAATGGATGATGCCCACCATCTGGAAGGGCACGCGGGGAAAGCTGGAGCTGTCCGACATCCCCAAGCTGCCGTGGTACGACGAGCCTCTCTACCTCCTCCGCCAGATCCAAAAGGCGAGGGGCGCCTGCAGCTCAACCCTGCGCACCACCCTGCGTTTTCAGCGCACCGAGCTTTCCCTGATGGCCCTCTGGATCGGCCTCTCCTACATCGTCGAGAACGTCGCCCCCTATGGCATGTTCAACCTGCTCGCCTATCTTGACGACCCCGACGCTGCCGTGTACAAGCCCTGGCTCTGGCTGCTGCTCACCTTCTTCGGCCCCATGCTCCGGTCCGTCCTGTACCAGGCATACATCTTCACCTCGAGCCGGCTGATTGTCCGCATCAAGTCCGCCATGACGCAGGAGCTCTACCGGAAGGCCCTGGGGTCCATGGAGCTCGAGGACGACCCCTTTTCAAAGGACGCCGGCGACCAAAAGGCCCAGGGGGACGAGGACACGAGCGCGAAGTCTACATCCGCCGGCCGGCTGGCCAACCTCATGGCCGCCGACGTGGATGCCATCTTCCGGTCCCGGGACATGGTCATGGTCCTGGTCGGCGTCCCCTCGGGGACCGTCGTCTCCTTCATCGGTCTGTACCGCATGCTCGGGTGGGCTTCCGTGGTCGGCGTCTGCATCCTGCTCCTCACAACGCCCATCTCCATCGCCCTCAGCAAGCTGATGTACGGCGCGCAGAAGAAGGTGCGCAAGGCCCAGGACTCGAGGATGTCGCTCGTCACCGAGTACCTCGCTTCCATCAAGGCCATCAAGTATTTCGCCTGGGAGAGGCCCGTGACGGAAAAGATGGTCCAATCTCGTGCCGCCGAGCAGAAGAGCCTGTGGGACATTTCCGTCCTCTCCGTGTTCATCACCCAGACCACCCAGGTGTTCCCGTACCTCGCCCTGCTCGCCATGTTCGCCTGGCACGTCGTCGTCGACGGGCAGCGCCTGACGGCCTCCACCGCCTTCACAACCGTCTACCTGGTCAAGAACATCCGCCAGAACGTCTACCTGGCCAGCGGCTACTCCCGCGTCTTCGCCGGCACTCTGGTGGCCCTCGGCAGGCTCGATGAGTACTTTTCCAGCACCGTACCCCTGGCCAAGCATCCCGAGGGACCTCTCCGCATCGAGGGGGCCCGCTTCAGCCGCGGCAAGAGGAAGGCCGCGTTCACGCTCCAAGACATAACCATCGATTTCGTCCAGGGGGGTCTCAACGTCGTGACCGGCCCCAGCGGCAGCGGAAAGTCGACCCTCCTGCTCGCCATCTTGGGGGAGACGTACCTGGAGGGCGGCCGGGTCACGGCTCCGTCCGACATTGCCTATGCCTCGCAGACATCCTGGCTGCAGAACCAGACGATCCAGGACAACATCCTCTTCGGGAGCGCCATGGAGACGGCGCGCTATCGCCAGATCCTCGCGGCCTGCTGCCTGCCGGAGGACCTGCGCGAGCTGCCCGAGGGCGACCGGACTCCCGTGGGGGAGAACGGAACCTCGCTGTCCGGTGGGCAAAGGGCGCGGGTGGCCCTGGCCAGGGCCCTGTACTCCAGGTCTCCCCTGCTGCTTCTCGACGACATCCTGTCGGCCCTGGACGCCAAGACGTCGGCGGGCGTGTGGAAGTCTTGCTTCTGCGGTGACCTGCTCAAGGGCCGGACCGTCGTCCTCGTCACGCAAGTGCCCTGGATCTCTGCCCAGGCGGACCTCTGTGTCGTCATGGAGAGGGGGCAGGTCAGGAGCGCGGAGCCCAACATCGGCGTCGTGCGCCGGCCCATCAAGATCGCCGAGGTGCTGGGCGGCGGAGACGCCCGCGCGGACGACGGCGTCGCGGACGCCGAAGGCCCCCCGGAGCCCGAGCTGCGATCCAGCGGCACTGGTGTCCCGAACGGTGTGGGCAACAAGGCTGTCCAGGAGGTTCCCCGCAAGAGCATCGTCGACCAGGAGACGAGGGCGTCTGGCGCGACGAGCCGACTGGCCATGTTCCAATACATGGGATACTTTGGCCATCCCGCCTTTGCCGTCTCCTGCATTCTCGGCCTGTTCGTGTCCAACATCCTCTACTTCGGGACCAGCTTCTGGCTGTCCGTTTGGGTCGAGGCGTACAACAGCAGCAAGGACACACCCTCCGTCAACACCGGGTATTTCCTGGGCATCTTCGCCGCCCTCATCTTTCTCGAGCTCATCTCTTCCGGCTCCATCGTCATCCTGTTCGAATGGGGCGGCTGGCGCGCCGCCAGACGGCTGCACAACGACTTCATCCACGCCGTCATGCGGGTACCGCTCTCCTGGTTCAACACGGTGCCCGTGGGCCGCATCACCAACCGCTTCTCCGGGGACATGTCGTCCATCGACGGCATGCTCAGCAGCATACTCCACCAGACCGTCGACATCTTCATATCCATCTTCTTCCGGCTCGGCGCCGTGAGCACCATCATGCCCGTCTTCATGATCCCCGGCCTGGTGACGTGCCTCATCGGCGTCGTCATCGGGGAGATGTACACGCGCACCGCCGTCACCATCAAGCGCCTCGCCTCGTCGGCCCAGTCGCCCGTCTTCTCCCAGTTCGCCGACACTCTCGCGGGGCTGTCCGTCATTCGCGCGAGGGACGGCAAGGCCGACGAGTTCGGATACGAGCTGGCCGACAAGCTCCGCATCTGGTCCGCTGCCGCGGAGGCAAACTACAACTGCAACCGCTGGGTCGGCGTCCGGATCGACTTTGTCACGTCCCTCGTCTCCCTGTTTGCCGGCATCATCGCCATCTCCAAGGCCGGCCTGGTCGGGGCCGGCCTGGTTGGCTTCTCCCTCACCAACGCCAACGAACTAAGCCAGACGGTACTTTACCTGGTCCGCTCCATGAACGACATGGAGGTTGAAATGCAAAGTGTATGCCGCGGAGCCCCCCCTCCCGGTCTCATCTCATACCCTCTCTTTTCCTTTTTTCGATCGAATTGCTGACATCAGAAATGGGTGTGTGTGTGTCTGTCTGTGTCCCCCCCTCCCCTATAACAGTTCCATCGTGTCAAGGAATACGTCAAGTTAGAACCCGAAGAAAAAGACGACGAGCCGTACCCCGACCAAGGCCAAACCGAATACGTAGACGACGAATCACATGTCATCCCCAAGAACTGGCCTCGATCGGGCGAGATTGAGTTCCGCAACGTCACCATTCGATACGACCCGGACGGCCCAGACATCCTAACTGACATCAATCTTACGTTCAAGGCCGGGGAGCGAGTCGCCGTCGTTGGCCGCACGGGGTCCGGCAAGAGCACGGTTCGATGCAACCCTTTTCTTTCTTCTTTCTTCTTTTTTTTTTTTTTTCACTCGACGAAGTGAAGAAGGGAAACGAAATGCTGACGCATACAACAATCCAAAACCCCAAATATAGCTCGTCCTCTCCCTCCTCCGCTTCACCGACATCGTCTCGGGCAAGATCCTCTTCGACGGCGTCGACATCACCAAGCTCCCTCGCCACCGCCTCCGCGAGAGCCTGACCATCATCCCCCAGGAAGCCGTCCTCTTCAACGGCTCGATACAATCCAACCTGGACCCGACCGGCACGGTCCCCCGCGAGCGGCTCCAAGACGCCCTGCACCGCTGCAAGGGCATTGCGTCCTTCTCCGGCGGCGCCGCAGCAGCCGACGACCCGGACGCCCAGCCCATAACCCTCTCGACGGAGGTGCACGCCCGCGGGGAGAACTTCTCCCACGGCCAGCGCCAGGTCCTCTCCCTCTGCCGAGCCCTCATCCGCCGCAGCAAGCTCATGCTCCTCGACGAGGCCACAGCCAGCATGGACTACGACACGGACCGCAGCATCCAGCGCGTCCTCCGCGACGACCTCGACGCCCCCGACGACGGCCGCGGCACCCGCACCCTCGTCACCATCGCCCACCGCCTACGCACCATCATCGACTACGACCGCGTCGTGGTCATGAGCGCCGGACGAGTGGTAGAGTGAGTAAAATCAAGAAAGAAAAAAAAATGAAGAAAACAAAATAAGATAAAGCAGAGAAATTGCCAAAAAAAGAAATCAAAAAAATAATAATAATCAGAAGCTAACTTCCTCCCTTTTCTTTCTTCAAGAAACGGCCCCCCAAGGGACCTCTACCGCGCAAAGGGTCAATTCCACGACATGATCCACCACAGCGGCGAGATGCAAGAACTGCAGAAACTCCTAGACCCATGAGAGACGAAAACACATGTCTCATTTGGAATGTACAAACCAAGGACCAAGGGTAAAACGTTGAAACGAAAAGACGGATAAAAAAAAAGGAAGAAGAAGAAAAACAGATATCCCATTTGGAATGTACAAACCAAGGACCAAGGGTAAAACGTTGAAACGAAAAGACGGATAAAAAAAAAGGAAGAAGAAGAAAAACAGATATCCCATTTGGAATTCACAAACCAAGGACCAAGGGTAAAACGTTAAAACGGAAAGACGGAAAAAAAAAAAAAAAAGGAAGAAGAAGAGAAGAACAGATGTCTCATTTGGAATTTACTAACCAAGGACCAAGGATAAAACGTTGAAAACGTAAGGAAGAGAGAAAAAAAAACAAAAGTACAAAACAAAGACGGGAGATGGTAAAATTGGAAAGCAAAACGAAACTAGACTTGGAAAGAAAAGCATACATGCATGCAAACATGCATGCATACATACATACATACATACACAATCGGCATACACAAATCTGCGGCGTTATTTTTTTTTTTTTTAAAAAAAAAAAATGTTTTTGTCTTGGGGGTTTTTTTCTTCTTAATTTCCAAATGTAAAGAAATCATATAGATATGATAGATGGATAGATAGATGGCTATGGGTAGGAGAAACAAGAGAAACGTCCATCACTCACTCCATTCATGCACATCCACTCGTAACATGGATACCATACCCCACAGAGCGAATTGTCAAGAACCCGACTCCTCGGCATCCCCATTTCCCTCCCCCGCTTAGCCCTCCACAACCCCCCGGCACGTGTTGGATCACGGCACTGGGCACCGACTAACAGCATGTACTATGTACTATGCACATGGTAGTAGGCAAGGGGGTTGGCCAAAGCAAATGGGTCAAGTCCATGACGCAATTGAGCCACGGTCCGTCCATTTCCACCAACGCCCAAATTGACAGAATCGAACCGGTGGCAATCTTGATACCACCAAACTTGCCGAATTACCGTGGAAGAGGGCATGAACACGCCATCATTCACGCAACGGCCATAGGGAACAACAAGAAGAGAATGAATGCATGCATCGTCATTGAGTCCGTTCCGCCTAGCCCTTTCCCCCAAACGCCTAATGAAGACCGTGACACTACGGAAGCATAACCTCGTGCGACAAAGAGAGATCATGGAGGAATGAAGAAGAAAGGACAAAAAGGAAAGAAACAAAAAAAAAGCAAAAAAGAAAAAAGAAAGCAACATCTTGATTCTAGGGGTTTGCTCATTATTGTCATTTTATCATGATCGCAACTGGAAGAGACTAGTCGCCCGAGACCAATACGTAACGGCTCGTCACAAGTCGTAGATAAGACGCTCATCGCGCTCTCGTGTCCCTTCTGTGCTGCAAGGATGTTTGCTGGACCGAATCAAGGTTTATATGCTGTCGCTGAGATTATCCAAATCGTTGACGTCTCAATGCTAACCTACACGCCCCGCTCACGCCGCGTAGAGGGCGTCGTGTCTATTGTCCATCAAACTCTTGGCCCTCCATGGCTGTCATGTCGGGTTCCACATTGTGGTAGTCGAGAATCTCAGAATACCTAGAGAGGAAAGGGAGCATCAGCGCACTGCTTACCATCGTATTGAGTTCGGTAGTGACACGCGTCTTTTTTTTTTTTCTTTTTCTTTTCCTTGCACACTTCTCGACTAGACCTACATCATGATTTTCCACGAATCCACGGGCAGGTCGGCATCGGTAAAACTCCAATCAAACTTGCGATCGGCAACGGGCTCATCGCTGGGATCGTGGTAGGGAGCGAGGTACTCGTGCGCCAATGCTGATGTGGCCGTAATACGCTTGTTGGGGTCGAAAACGAGCATGTTTTCGAGCAAATCAATTGCTGTGGTTTCCACGAGTCAGAACCGCATGAGACTACCACCAATTCAGGCTTCACACAACTGGGGGTTTTTTGTTTTTACCAAGTTTGTCCGCATGCTTAAATTTGTTTGCCAGAGGTTGCCGCTCGCGCTTTGGTAGCCTCTTGACAAATCGGAGTGTCTGATGACAACGTCAGTAACAAGTTGAGGGCTTTTTTTATTTTTTATTTATTATTTTTTTTTTTTTGCGAGAAGAGTGCTTCCCAATAGTAGAGGGTGTGTGGGGGAAAAAAATCCATGGTGGCTTACGTTTTCACTTGCGATGGTGTTGATGACATCGTCAGGAGGAGTGCCTAGCAGCTCAGTGATGATGGAGAACTGGTCGACGTGGTCCTTTCCGGGGAAAAGAGGCTTCCCCTCGAGCATTTCGGCGAAGATGCAGCCGGCGCTCCAGATATCTACCTCGACGTCGTATTTTTGCCACGTGAGCATGATTTCGGGTGCGCGGTAGTACCTGGTGGAGACGTAGCCAGTCATCTGAGGGTCTTGGATTCTCGCTAAGCCGAAGTCGCAGATCTTCAAGTCGCAGTTTTCGTTGACGAGGATGTTGCTCGGCTTCAAGTCGCGGTGAACGACACCGGCAGAGTGTACGTATTTGAGACCTCGCTGTTGTCACATGTCAGTCATGTTCCTGGGCGGCAGCGCATTGCGTTCGAGATGCCCTACCATGATTTGATAAAGAAAGTACTGGATAAACTGCGTCTCCAACGGCCTTGAAGTAAGTAGTCTATGCAGGTCGGTGCCCAGAAGTTCTGTCACGAAATAGCTGCGAAGAAAGAAACGAAAAGAATTAATTCATATGCCATGCAAAATTGCTCGCTTTCTTTTTTATTGTATTTTGATCGGTCGGGACGTACATGTCTTCGAGAGGAGAAATAAAAATGTCACTGAGGGAGATGACCTATTTCGAAAAGACATGTGTCAGCTTTCTTTCCCTTTTTGCTTTACGTTTGTACCCAAAGATTGACACTTGTTTGGTGAAGGGGTGCTTCATACATTTTCGTGCTTGAGATGTTTCAGGAGCTTGAGTTCTCTATACGTTCGCTTCGCGAGGACAGGCGTGCTGAATGGTTTCATAATCTTTTTGACAGCTACGTTCTGGTTGGTGAGCTGGTCGCGGGCAGAACTGTTGTGAGGCGTGACAGAGGGTCAGTGGTTGGAGAAAGGAGAAGAAGAAGCAAGAAGCAAGAAAGAAACGCAATAGTGTTCGGAACCTACCAGACAAGACCAAATGCTCCCATGCCAACCGGTTGGAGATCGGAGTATCTAGACAGAAACGAGGCAGTCAGCGACGAAGAGTCCCATTAGACGAAAGTCCGCTGCGACGCCATGCTTGCCGCTCACCTCGATGTGATTTCGAAAGTGGTGCCGAAAATTTGGGCACGCACGAATTCAGCCATTGTGGTTGGTTTTCGGTTTTCGGTTTTCTCTTTCTTTCTCTTTCTTTTTTTTTTTTTTTTTTTTTTTTTTTGCCGTTTCGTTTCCTGGTTTTTTTTTTTTTTTTGGGGGGGGGGGGGGGAGGTGGGCAGAATGACGTGCGACTGATTGATCCTTTGTGATGGTGGGGTAAGGTTTGAGGGCTCGAGAAATGCGACGAGGCGACAGAAGATGGGGATGAGGGTTCCAAGACTTTGCTCAGAGGCGGAAGGTTAGTGATGCTTCCAGACAGGACGTTGCATGCAGTGGAAACCGAGGGATTGCGCGGTGTCTTTGTCGGATCGGTGTAAACGTACGAAGGGGGGAGGGTGATTCTTGGCTGGGCAAGAGATGGACGATGATGTTCGACCAGCGGCGATCCGATTCAGGAAGGAAGCAAGAGCGGGGCAAATGCTTTTTTTTTTTTGGGTCGCGGTGGCTCCCTTTGAGCGGTTGCTGCTTGGATATATCTTTTCGAACAGCTTATCTGTTAGCACAGTAGGCCGGCCTAGTAGGAGGCGAAACTTTGAGCCAGGGTAGACAGAAAGGGAGAGGCGAGCACAGTGAGGTGAGGTGGGGGACAAAAGCTCTCGCGACCTGGTTGGGGCAGAGGCAGAAGCAGAGGGAGATGCATTCGCTCGCTCGCTGCTCTTGTGCTCGGGAGAGTGGAGAGCGGGGGTTGAGAAGAAGCAAGCAAGCAAGGCAGGCAGGCAGGCCGGTGGAGTGGTGGTTGGCTGGCAAACTGGGCTGGCAACTACTAAGCTGGCAACTGACTGGCTGGCCGGCGATGGCTGGCGCCCCTTGCTCGCTCGCTCTATCTATGCCTCCCCGAGTGCGAGTGCGGTGCGGTGCAGTACGGCAGTACGGCAGTACGGCGGCAATGTGTCAACACGCACTGTGCACTGTGCACTGTGTCCCGTACACGCATCTCACAGCAGCGGCGGCACGGCCAGCGGCAGAGCTCCTCTCTCCTGCACCGGTGACAGCCCACCTGGGTCCCGAAACAACTAGTCTCCGAGGTTGGGCTCGTGTTGATGTCGGTGAGCGTGAGCGTGTGTGCGTGTGCGTGTGTGCGTGTGCGTGCTCGGCATCTCGACGGGCAGACGATTGAACAAGAGAGCCCATTTGACGACGTCGATGCAGCGATCTCTCTTTTTTTTCGTCCGAGGGAGAGAGCCAGGAAGGAAGGCGGGGGGGGGGTGGGGGGGGGAGGTCTTTTGCTGGCGGCTTCACTCGAACCGCCACCAGGAAACGCACGTGAACCGCATCAGGCACATGAAGCGCAGCCCGGAGGCCGGATCATTCATACATATATATGCATGACTGATGGGTGTTCTGTGTTCTCTCCGTCCGTCCATCTCTCTCTCTCTTTCTCTTTCTCTCTCTCTCTCTCTCCCTCTGACGGAAAGGTGTTTTGTCCCAGGGCCAGAACGATGCTCGGCGGCGCGACATGGAGGGAAGGCTCGCGATCAACACGTCGCGCAAATTGCGAGGCGATATTGGCACCGGGGTTGGGCGATGTAGACATTGGCACTGGCATGGGTCAATCACGGTCGGTACACACCTCGGACGCTCGGATCAGCCAAATTCCGCAGCCCAAGCAAGTGCAAGGTGCAAGAGGTCGCACGCAGATAAGCCCAAGCCCGACCTGGCTCGAGAACAGGAGCCTAGAAGTAGCTAGCACACACGATTAGAATCCGATATGGAACGCAAAAAAAAAAAAAAAAAAATAAAATAAAATAAAATAAAAAAATAAATAAAGAGAAAGAGAGAAAGAGCGACTGCTGAGCACCCATCCGTCGCTTCTGACCTCGAGGTGAGAATTGCGCTTCTTGCCGAACTTGCTCTGACGCGCCGACAAAGCGATTCGAGAATCGAGAGAGCTCGTTTGCGGCGTTCGTGGCCAAAAATCAGAAGACGTCAGGCGTTGGTCAAGAGAAGTCGAATCAAGTCGAACAGCAATAGATATTATAGAGGCTAGTCATATGGCGACGGACAGCAAAACGGCGGCATGTACGGGAGAAAGGGGGGAGTTTTTTTTTACGGAAAGAAGAAAGTAGAGAAGCAGATGTAAGACTGGGAGATGGGAAGAGATGGACATTTTTTTTTTTCCCCGGCTCGCTCCAACAAGCTTGTTCACGAGGACAGACACGACACGGCACGACGACGGCAAGAGCAGTCAACAGTCCCGTAACCTGCCAGGCTGGCCTCGGCGCCTCGTCGAACGCCCCAGCGAACAAAGAACCAGACACAGAGACAGGATTGACTGATTGTTTCATGGGCCATGGGGCCATGGGCCGGTGGCCATCGTATGCAGATCGAGATCCCCGGGGGGGGGGGGGGGGGGGGGGGGGGGGGGGGGGGGGGGGGGGGGGGGGGGGGGGGGGGGGGGGGGGGGGGGGGGGGGGGGGGGGGGGCGGGGCGGGGGGGGGGGGGGGGGGGGGGGGGGGGGGGGGGGGGGGGGGGGGGGGGGGGGGGGGGGGGGGGGGGGGGGGGGGGGGGGGGGGGGGGGGGGGGGGGGGGGGGGGGGGGGGGGGGGGGGGGG
>JABAEC010000077.1:100475-120308 GCA_013435705.1 Claviceps paspali | reverse complement strand
CTGCAAAACGGCCCCCCCCCCCCCCCCCCTTTTTTTTTTTTTTTTTTTTTTTTTAACTAAATAAAAGTGACATTCCCCTCGTCATATCCGCATATCTCATTTGGAAATTTCTCAAAAAGACAAAGATTGTCGCCCTGGCCGACATTCCCCTCCAAGAAGCCTTTGAGCGCGCCGAGCAAAAGCACGAGTCTCTCGCGCCATAGGGAGGAGTCTTCCCGAACTGCCCGATACTCTTCTTTCTTCTCTCTCTTACAGAGTTTTCCCATATTGTTGGCTTTCCTATCTGCCTCCAACCTTTTCTTCTTCCTTTTTATGTTTCTTTTCTTCTTACGATGAGCATGAGCTTTTCACGAGTCAATGATATGGCCTGTTTTCAACAACGGAGCCCCGAATGAGCGACGGTCTGACGAACGCGAGGTCCCCATGGTGCTTACTGTTGAGGTGTGAGAGGTCGGACATTGAATTTGGGCGCTTTTGATAGAAATAATGGGTTGAAGACTTTATTACCAACCAGTTTTATCCTATAGAAACAAAACTCCGCCAAGTGATCCTTGTATCTATCTTTGTCTGTCTAATCTAGTCTATTTGCTGTTTTTTTGAAACATTATTAAGAAGAACATGATATACCAGGGCTGTTCGTCCCTTTCCTCTACACATCTATATCTGCAATAAAACAAAAACCCCCAGGACAATACGCAAGCCGGGCCACATGTTGTGGTCGTGGAACCCGCCACGACAAAATTCTCTTTTCAAGTCGTCAGGACAAAAAAAGCCGCGAGATCGCCCCGTTCGCTCTCCCGGAGTCGCTCCTGGGTCGTGGAGTGCCTCAGGAACTGTCGCGACGCACGCGCTCTGTTCTCCCTGCGGCAGTACCACGTCATGAACACCGTCAGAACACAACTCACGCTCATCATGCCCAGCAAGATGCCGTGACCAGATATGAAACGTCGGGCGTTGTCCCTTTGAACGATGAAGCCGGCGACGGCGCCACCCAAGTCGCCCTGGGACATTTGGCAAGTCAGCAAGAAGGGAAGCAAGGAGAGGGGGGGGGGGGGGGGGGAGAGGGAGCGAGCGGCCGTTTAGGGGCGCACTCGCCGAGATAGAGAGGGGAAGAGGCGTCTTCTCACAAATCCAATGTGCATGGCGATCCCGACGGCTCGCTTGGTAGAGCCGCCGATGTTGTTTGCGTTCCATGCCAGGTCCTGAGGGACAATGGAGAAGGTCCCGATGGCGATGAGGAAGGCTGCCGTGTATTCGACGAGGGCGTTCTCGACTATCCCCAGGATCAGGAACCCGATTATGCTGGAGTTGTCATTGTTTCGTCAGCACGGAGCTCATGGTTCGCCTCGCCTCCGGAGCGGGACTGTCGTAACCTACCCGACGATGCAGAACCCGATGATGTAGATGCCGCGCTGCTCGTGTCTGTCGGCAGCAAAACCGCCGCCGAGAACAAACAGACTGGCCGCGACATGGGGCGGGATCACCATAAGCTTGGCATGGGCGCCCGTGTATCCCAGGTCCTCGATGATGCCGGGCAGGAACAGCGCGATGGCCGACTGCGGTACCGTAATCCCCAGCGTGATCACCATGTGCACCCAGATTTTCCAGTCCAGCAGCGCGTCCTTGACATATCTGGCGTGGAATTCCTTGGGCATGGAGGCTTGATCAACGTCGAGCCGCTGGAGCACCGTACTTCTCTCGTCGGGGGTGAGAAAGCGTGCCCTCTCGGGGTAGTCTTGCATGAGTTTGAAGGCCAACAGGGCTGAGTGCAGGCAACCAGTCAGTCAAAACAAAGATTTCAAAAAAACCACCCAAAAGGGGCGAAGGGGGGGGGGGGGGCAAAACAATATCAAAATAGTATTAGCAGGTAGGTAACAACAAAAAAAACGTACCGATAAAAAACGTCACCGCCCCTTCTATGAGAAACAGCCAGCACCACCCCTTTATGCCCGCTGCGCCGTGGAAGCGTAGAATTCCGTTCCCGATGAGGCCGTTGAAAGACGTCCCCGCCACGGCGACCGAGTAGAACATGGCGATTCGGAGGCCGCACTCATGGCTCTGATACCACATCGAGATGCTTGCGCGGTAAAAGAATCGTCAGCGTCGAAACATGAGCACAGGGCCATGGAAAACTCCAGCGAGCAGCCGCCATCATCAACGTACAAGTATACGAGGCCGGGAAACACGCCGCCTTCGACCACACCCAGAAAACTGCGGGTGATGAGCAGTCCCGCGAAGCTCTGGACCAAGCCCTGGCAGGTGGTGATGACGGCCCATCCAAGCATCAGGGACGGGATCCAGAGAGACGGGCGCCAGGCCCGCATGATCAGGTTGGACGGTATCTGCGCCAGCAGGTAGAAGGGGAAGAATATGGATACGGCGAACTAGGATGGCATGTTTTAGATCGCCTGTGTTTTCCTTCTTTTCCTTCTTCTCAGAGACGCGATGAGGTCTGTGGGTTTTCTCACATTAAAGTCATCCTTTTCCGTCATTTGCAGATGTCTCGTCAATCCGTTCTCCCTCGCATTCTCTAGGTTGGAGCTGTCCAGACATGAGAGAAGATAGAGCACGCAGATGATGGGCATGAGCTTGCGGTCAATCTTCCTCAGCAGTCCCTTGGTATTCATGGCAGCCCAGAGCGGATCGTCCCTTTCAAGGACGGACGAGTCGCCCACCAGCGTATCGTCCCGTGACCACGTCCTGGTGGGCTCGATCATGTCCACCACCGAAGACTTTTCCATCTTGTACGATAGACGCCCGGCGAGTGGAGTTCGTTTTCGTTTTTCTTTAACTCTTCGGTTCGAGAGCGATGGATCTTTGCGTCTCTTTGCGTCGAACGATCGTCTACGATTCTTTTGCGGGATATCGATCGTGTCGGGCATGTATTGAACGGGGAGGGACAACACACACACAAAAGAAAAAAAAAGAGACTCGGGCGGACGTGCTGTGAAAAATGGCGATGATCAAAGCAGATATTCGTGTTTAGCGATTCGGAGAGGAGGAGCCACGACATGAAGGTTAACGAGCGACAAAATCTATATGTACAGATGAATCGTTCAAAAATGAGGAGGGAGCCGTCGATCGAGCCCCCCCCCCCCCCCCCCCCCCCCAAGCGTACCAGAGACCTGGTATCTCGAGAAGCTGCGGGTTAGACATGGTTTGGAGGCTATCCAGACACGACGTGTAAGACATGAGGACCAGAGGTCTTGCCCGGGGTACCACTACGGCACACATTTGCCGGTATACATGAACTGGCCTGTTGTAGATTCCCCATAGGATCAACATGTGAATGGCGATTAGCTCGAGCTCGTGGTGTCTCCCAAACCCTGGTTGATGCATGCCAGTCGGTCCATGACAGTTGCGCCGCCATCTCGTGGACTTTTTTTTTTTTGCGATGTAGAGTGACATGTCGCCACCGGCGCGGCTCTCGCAGCAACGGAGAGGAGGGAGGCGGCTGGTTCCCTACTGCCTCTTTGGTCCAAGATGACCATCGAGCCTAAGATTCCGTACACAAGCCCATGAGGCTAGATTGGATGGATTCGTGGCGCCGTAGCGCCCCCTTATTTGGTCATGGCTTCCCTTCCCAGCCGGCCAATAGCACGGCGATAGAAGAGCGCGAGTCAGCCATCTATTCCAGAACAGGAACGTTGTTTTCCTGCCGTCTCACGGCCGAGACAAGTAATAATCGGCTAAAAGGGCGGTACCAGCCCATGTTGCCCGCTGTTATGGCCGTGGGCTATTGTGCCAATATTTTCCCTAGGTTCTTCCTTCCCCGCCCGCTCTCTCTCCCTCGACGTTTGAACGGTTGTCTTTTCAATTTATTTGGATGTTCTTCTTTTGCGTTCGACTGTCGCGATAAAAAGTAGCGAATATGGAGTGCAACTAAAAAAAAAAAAACAATAATAACGACGAAAAGAAAAGATGTGCTGGCACGCTGGTAGGGGGCCGTGAGAATTTTTCTCCAGTCGTGGTGGGTTGGTCCGTGACGATCCCAAGCTTCAGGCACGTGTGAGCAGGCTGGCTGTGCTGTCGGCCCGGCTGCTTCCGGGTTCCCCTTGGATATGGAAAGCAGAGTTTCCATTGACAATGTAGAGCTGTTGTGTATTTTGGAGGCGAATCCGCCACCGAGCGACCTAGATCTGCTTTCTCCTGTTCTTCTACTCTTTTCTTCCCTCCAAAAAATAAACAAAACACTTTTCTTTTCCCCCTATTGTTCTACGTTGCACTTGAGCTGGAGACTTTCCAAACTGGGAAGCGGTCAAAGCAATTTGACTCCACACCAGGCAGCAGTCACATCGTAATTGGTATACAGCTCCTTTAGTGGGTCAACAGCCGATCAGAGAATTAAATTGGGTTGCTGGGTGCAAAACCTGACATCCTCACAATTCTCGAGATGTCATCCTCCCACAAGCATCACGCTAGTAGACTCCCACCAGATACGTATATACTTTTACGTATATACATACTCATATACTGGCATACTTGACCTTGCTCGGCTCGTTATCTTCAGAGATTGTGACTTGTTTGCCTCTCACCAGGAGTCTCTCACCACATCGTGAGCCAGTATCTGACCCTGGGTCTGGTCGAGTGTGAAGATGCCGGAGATCGTAGGTCCATGAACCTTATAATGTGGGAGTACTGTTGTCAAGACTGACCTTTGTACGCCGTCCTCATTCTACAGGTCCAAGTTCAGGTTGGCCAATGTGTAAGTTTGAAAAAAAAAAGAAGAAGAAAAAACCCCTCATCTCTTTGGCCTGGACAATCTTCTGACGAGGCTTCCGATTCTTCCATACAGGGCAACCAAGTCGGCACCGCGTTCTGGCAGACCATTCTCGCCGAGCATGGACTTGATAACAACGGCGAGTTCGTTCACCCCCCCTCTTTCCATTCTTCCCTGCCACCAAAACTTCTTTCAATCTCTCGCATTCCCAAGCTCTCCTTTACGTCTCGAGCCAACAATAACGGAACGGGCGCTAGATACATTGGGGACAACCGAGTCCAACTTGACCGAATCAACGTCTACTTCAACGAGGTGAGCAACGCATCTCCCCCCCTGCGAAATCATCTACCAGCCACCTAACCAGGACCGTCTTTGTCCTCTGTCGACGACAGGCCTCGAACAGCAAATATGTACCTCGCGCCGTGCTCGTCGACCTGGAACCCGGAACCATGGACGCCGTGCGGGCTGGCCCACTAGCGCAGCTCTTTCGCCCGGATAATTTTGTCTTCGCCCAGGCGTCGGCCGCCAACAACTGGGCCAAGGGCCACTACACAGAAGGCGCGGAGCTGGTCGAGGAGGTCATCGACGTTGTTCGTCGCGAAGCCGAGAGCTGCGACATACTGCAGGGCTTCCAGATCACGCACTCGCTCGGCGGCGGCACCGGATCCGGCATGGGGACCCTGCTGTTGTCCAAGATTCGAGAAGGTAGGAGAGGGGAGAGAGGAGAAGCGTTCCCACAGAGCAGCCTTCCTTCGCCTTGCTAGCGAGGAAGGTCCCGTTGAGCCCGGAGCTGACCTGACACTGTCTTTTCTTTCTGTTTCCCCCCCCCCCCTGTTTCGCAGAATTCCCGGACCGTATGCTGGCCACGTTTAGTGTGTTCCCATCCCCAAAGACGTCCGATACCGTCGTAGAGCCTTACAACGCCACACTGTCCATCCACCAGCTCGTGGAGAACTCGGACGCGACCTTTTGCATCGACAACGAGGCGCTGTACGACATCTGCCAGCGAACGCTGAAGCTGCCCAACCCAGCCACGGCCGATCTCAACCATCTCATCTCGACCGTCATGTCTGGCGTGTCAACGTCTCTCCGTTTCCCCGGCCAGCTCAACTCAGACCTGCGAAAGATTTGCGTCAACCTGGTAAGAGATGCTCGGGGGATCTCCCCAGTGACATGTGGTATGCTACCGACTTGTGCCGAACCCTCGTTTGCTGATTCACTGTTTCCTCCCTTCTCTTCTCTCCCAAGGTGCCGTTCCCACGTCTTCATTTCTTCATGGTCGGCTTCGCTCCCCTGACCAGCCGCGGAAGCCATTCCTTCCGGTCCGTCACGGTGGCCGACCTCACGCAGCAGATGCTGGACCCGCGCAACATGATGGCCCGGTCCGACTTCCGTAACGGCCGCTTCCTCACCTGCTCGGCCATGTTCCGCGGCAACATCTCGGGCAAGGAGGTCGAGGACCAGATGCGCAAGACGCAGGACAAGAACTCGTCCTACTTTGTCGACTGGATCCCCAACAACGTGCAGACGTCCATGTGCAAGGTGCCCCCCCGCGGCCTCAAGCTGTCCTCGACCTTTATCGGCAACTCCACGGCCATCCAGGACATCTTCAAGCGCGTCGGGGATCAGTTCGCCGTCATGTTCCGCCACAAGGCCTACCTGCATTGGTACACGGGCGAGGGCATGGACGAGATGGAGTTTACTGAGGCCCAGTCCAACATGAACGACTTGATCTCCGAATACCAGCAGTACCAGGACGCCACGGCCGACGACGAGAACGAGGAAGAGTATCAGGAGGAGGAGCCCATGGAGTGATGTAGGGGAGGGCGAGCTTAATTTCGATGAGGATAATGTCGGAGCATTCACAACAACAACAACAAAAAAAAAAGAGAAAAGGAAAGGAGAAGAAATGGGCGCCTGGACTGAAAACGGCTCGTTTTGTCTCATTTCGTAGTCTGTTTCCATTTTGACTAGCCTGTCGGCTTACGATTTGCTTGATGGATAAAAGTACCGCTTCTCGGATTTGCTTGTCTTGGACTCTGTTTCTCTTTCTCTCTTTGTTTCTCCTTTCTGTCCGTCGTGGAGGGCGATGAATTAATCAACTTGGTGTGAAGCTTCTCGATGGTGCGCACTGTGTTCTGTACTGGGTTTAATGTGTACTGGGTTTAATGCTGACTGGGGGTCCCGGACGCCAAATCGGCAATCCTGACGGGATTTGGGGGGGAAGGAGGGGGGGACGGGCCGGACGAGGCGGGGCCATGGGCGGCGGTCTCGTCTAGTTTTTTTCGGTCTGGATGTGTTACCACAGTAATCTATCCTACGCGTGCACGCGTGCACATGGCGCAGCGAGTGTCTCTGCTGTGGCTGGAGATTGCCTACATCAGACATCCTTAAATATCAGGCAACACATTCCATCCATCGTTCGTTTCCATCCATTCATCATTCCGTCCATTCATCCATTCATTCATCCATCCATCCATCCATCTATCGCATATGGATGGAATCGAAATCGAAAACCGAACCACCAACTCCTCCGTTTCTTCCTCGCTCGCACAAACTTGCGCGGCCAGCCAGCCAATTTCTGCGCATAAAGGCAGGATGCACTCTGCGGCACTGTCCAGAGTTGCAGACCCTCTCCCTCTCGTCTTTGCCCATGGATCATATGCGCGTGGACACGCCCATTCCCATTCCTGCGTGACCCCTCGAGCATTGTTCTCGGCGAGGTGACCATGTGGTCTGCATGACGAAACGCCCCCATGCCCGAAGCTACTTCAGATGGCACCCCGGCATGTACATCAGCTGCCCTCATTCACGCGCGGCATCGTTCACCAACGGGGCTCGCAGCTTTACTACGCATCAGCAGTCCTGTCAATGCCCCCGTGTGACGGGCAGCAGTGCAGCGCGCCTGATGCCGTCTCATGACGGACGCCGTGCCAGTTTGGAATGAAGACATTCGGCGGCGGCAGCTTGGTCCTTCCGTCTATTCTTTCTCCCGCCCGAAGCACGCTGCCGGCCTCACTTTTGTCTTCTCGCCGTGCCTCCAGCGTGGTTCCCTTGGCTTCGTTTCAGACACCCCCCCCCCCGTCCTCCTGCCGTTGTCGTCGCAGCCACTCTCTGTTATTCCCTCGGGATGGCCAGGATCAGGCGGATTTTTGTTTTTTTGCTGCGTGGCCTGCTCGACCCCTGATGGGAAGATGAGCCATAAATGCATGTTCCCGGGACACCATGCATCATGGCACACGAGGCATCGCCTGCAGCGGGAGAGGTTTGAAGATGGACCGTTCTGTATATATATGCCATGGCCCTCGGTCGGGTGCGGAATAGTCTGCCTGGTCGGGGGACCATGTGCATCATCCGCGACGAGGGGGACCTAGCCCGAAGCTTGTGAATACTATCAACAAGGGCCTCGTTCTCCGGGAACTCGGCCGGCCTGACAGTTACATATTATATATCATATATATATATATATATATATATATATATATATATATATATAAATACACGGATGTCTAGATAGCACAGCTCTTTTCTCAACCCCTCCTCTACTCTCACGATGCGTCCGAGTCCGTCCACGGCGGCGGCGGCGGCGACGTTCCTGGCGAGCATGATGATGTCGTCGACGCTCCTCTTCGCCCAGGTGGCCTCGACGATGTGCACCGGCCGCGTGCAACACAGCGTGAAGTGCCAGAGGCAAGACGCGTCGTACAGCCCCGAGGTGCCCAGGCCGGGCAGCTACATGCCGTGGTCGCTGATCCCGCTCGGCGCCGTGGGATTCGCGGCCAAGCAGTACATCACCATCGTCAACCTGACCCCCCACCGGTTCGTGCTCGACCGCGGCCGCACGCACTCGTACCAGATGGACATGTTCGACTGGGACGACATCCCGCAGGGGCGGGCGCGGCAGAACACGGCCGAGTACACGCGGAAGCTGGGGAAGAACCACAAGGACGACGGCGGCGAGGTCTACTACAGGATCGAGGGGACGGGCAAGCGGTTCGAGGTCCGGGTGCGGACGCACATCCCCGACGAGCACCCGCGCCGCACCATCTTCGACCTGACGGGCATGGGCCTGGGCCAGCGCGAGTACGCGGACCCGGGCAAGGAGGCGGCCGTGACGCTGGTCATCACGGGCAGCGGCTCGTACGGCTTCGTGGCGTCGCTCCGCCACGGGCCGGGCAACTGGATGAGGGCGCTGTACGACGTCATCAAGGACCGGCAGGTGCAGCACGTCGTGGTGCCGGCGACGCACGACGCCGGCATGAGCACCATCAGCAACCGGATCCTGTCGGTGGGCAGCAAGCCCAACACGCAGACGCAGGGGCTCGACATCTACGACCAGCTCCGGGCGGGCGCCCGCCTCCTGGACCTCCGCGTCGGCAGCGTGCACAGCCCGGCCGACCGCGACGACTACGACTTCTGGACCATGCACGTGGCCGACGAGACGGCCGCCGTCGTCGTCGGCAACACGGGCGAGTCGCTCGACGACGTCGTCGACGAGGTGAACCGCTTCACGGCCGAGAACCCAGGCGAGATCATCTTCTTCCGCGTCCGCTACCTCGTCGGCGTGCTCGAGGTGCCGGCGGGGGGCCCCCTGCGCTGGGACGCCGCCATCGCGACCGCCTTCTTTGCCAGGCTGCGCCGCGTCAACAACCGCTGCGGAGACCTCGACCCGGCCGTCCCCTTCCACCGCCAGCGGGCCTCGTACTTCATGGACCGCAACGCCGGCCGCGGCTGCGTTCTCTTCCTCCTCGACGGCCGCAACCTCCCGCCCGGGGTGCCGCGCGACGCCGTCGCCGACGGCATCTACCAGGACGCCCGCATGCCCACCTGGGACCACTGGTCCGACCTGCCCGACACGCGCGCCATGGCCGACGACCAGACCTCCGCCTGGAACACCGTCACCCGCGGCAACTCCTCCTCCTCCTCCTCCTCCGACCGCCTCCTCATCAGCCAGTGGATCGTCAGCGCCGACCCCGTCACCACAACCGCCCTGTCCATCGAGAACATCGCCGTCCTGCCCACCAACCCGGCCCTGTACTGGATGGCCGTCAACGCCATGAGCCCCTCCCGCTGGCCCTCGGCCATCCTCGTCGACTTCCTCGGCGTCGCCCTCCCCGGCCGCTGGGCCTGGGACCAGCTCACCGCCGAAATGTACGTCCTCGCCATAGGTCTGAACCTCTACATGGTCAGCGAGAACTGCGACGTCGACCCGCGCCCGTCCCCCCTGTACGGCGGCCCCCGCCCCCGCCTCGATCTCGCCTCCCGCGCGTCCAACCCGCTCACATCCGAGTGGAACGGCATCATCTACGCCGACGGCTCCGTCGACCACCAGCCGCACCCTGCTCTGCACCCGGGGAGACTGGACGTCCTGCGCCAGGGAACCAAGTTCCTCAACGGGACCGTCCTCAGAAGCGACCTGCCCAATCCGGCCGTGGAGAGCCGTCCGACCTGGTGAATTTCCCGGGTCTACCATGCAATGCAACGCACCATGTAACACATATCCACTTGCATATACCCATACATACATGTACGACATGGATGTAGATAGAATGAGCACCTATGTGAATACAGATCCAACATAGTCAGATAGAATGACAACATAGTCAGATGGAATGAGCACCTACGTGAATATAGATACAACACAGATGTAGATAGAATAAGTACCTAGGTGAATACAGATACAACACAGATGTAGATAGAATGAGTACCCAGGTGAATACAGATACAACACAGATGTAGATAGAATAAGCACCTATGTGAATACAGATACAACACAGATGTAGATAGAATGAGTACCCAGGTGAATACAGATACAACATAGCCAGAAAGAATGAGCACCCAAGTGAATACACATACATCCGACCAGACAGCCAATCCATCATCCATTCACCCCAGCAGCACAAGTATATCCATCCACCCATGCATCCATCCATCCCTAAGTGAAAAAAACCACAACAAACCACCACAACACCGCCGCATCAACTACTCACCAGCAACATCCCCATTAACCGCAGAAGCGTCCATACCCATACCCAGAAATATAGCCCCCCTCTACTCGATAAAACCACGCACGGCAGGTCGACCACTCGCTCAGCTGGCCTATCGCTCTAGGGAGAATTGGGAAGTATAGAGATGAGAGAGAAAAGGGGGGGGGAGAGGGGAGGGCGAGCCATTCACATGCTAGATTCGTGCAGAGAGGAAACACAACTTTTTTTTGTTTTTTTTTGAAGAAGAAGAAGAGAACCTAGACAGAGAAGGAAGGAAAAGAAAAGAAAAGAAAAGAAAAGAAAAGAAAAGAAAAGAAAAGAAAAGAAAAATGCACGCCTAGCCTTTCAATTGATTATACACAGGATGCCTACAACACACTCACTGTCTTCTCGCCCAACACTCAAAACCGGCACAGTCTCTATCCGGACCTGTTTCTTGAGTTGCTTGTTCGAGAGAATCCAGGAAGCCATTTCCGTCGTGTCCCCGTCACGGACAGGGCAGACGCGTTGTCTTCCGCAGCGGCGGCGGCAACGGCAGCAGCTTCCTCCTGGGCAAGTGCTGCCGCTGCCGCCGCCGCCGCCGCTGCCGCCGCCACAGCCGGCCCGGGAGTCTTGCTCCTGTTTTGATAGTCTAGCGTTGATGGCCTCTCTGCCTCGCCCTCTGCCCCCACCGTGTTTCGCCGCCTTTGTCGCGGGTTCAGCATGATGGGCGGGGGCGTGGCCCCGGACCTGTCGTCGTCCAGGATTGAGCTCCGGCTCGCCCATGATGGCAAGCCCGTGGTCTGGTTGCTCCTGACCGTCTCGACGCTCTCGGCTTCCGTCTGGTTCTCGCCCGACGGAGTGGCGGGCGCCACGCCGGCAGATCGCCTGAAGAGCCTATTCAGGCCGGCTCTGGCTACGTACTGGTGGCCCGAGGTGGGACGGTAGTTCCTCTGCTTCTGGTCGCCGGTGAACTGGGGCTGTGTGGGAGGGCGGGGAGGCGGGAGCTGATCCCGCTGAAGCGGTGTTCGCATGTCATCCCTCACGCAAAGATCCACACTGTTGTGCCGGCTGCGGTGGTTTCGGTTCTTCGCACACGATGACCCGTGTTCGCTGCCTCTGTGATCCGACGCCTGCGATGTGGCCTTCGAAGATACCGTTCCGGCATGCAAGCTGGACCGGCGATCTGGTGGTGGCGGGGCCGTGTTCCCGAACAGGCCCTGGCGGAGGGAAAACAGGTCTCGCATGTAGTCAAACCCAGGAGCTGGAGTGCTACCTGCGGGGAGGCTACTCGGGACATTCGTTTCCTGAGGGGTCCTGCTCTCCTGCGATCCAGCGGCGGGGAATTTGAAGAGCTGCCGCGAGCTTTGGTCAACATTCCTTGAAGACTGCGTGCTCTCCCGCAGCCAGATGTCGAGACTAGACCGGAGGGACTGCGTGTCCGAGGAGTCGTCGTCGTCGTCGTCGTCGTCGCTGTCCCAGCCTCGTCCCCCCTTTTGTGATGCCGTGGTAGATTCGCCTGCCGAGCGTGGTCGCCTGGGCAGGGGGCCGCCATGGTCAAGCAACGAGTCCATGGTCGGTCCGTCGGGCGACGCCCAGCTGTCCATCTCGACACGTGCTGCTCCGTTGATTCCAGCCAGCGTCCCACCGATTTGCGAGTTCCCATCGTGACCTGCGCCGTTCAGTCGAACCCCATTGGACCTCTCCTCACTGGCATTGGCGTCAGAGTCTTGTAGGAGATCATCGCCCGAGCCGTGCATGCGGCGCAGAGTCGAGCTCGCTATCGTGTCCGGGGTCGGCGGCATTCCGTGGTCGTTGAGTCGAACGCCGCCGGGGCCGTCGGTCACCACCTTTCGCAGAGCATCACGTTTGTGTTGTTTCGTGGTAGCTTGTCCGGTCGGCCGATCCTGGGGAGCGAACTGGACCGTCGCGCTTTGACCCTGGCGTTGCCCGGAGTCTCTTCTCAGGCTCGTGTGGGACGCGTCGAGCTGCGACAGCCGCTGCAGTGGCGACCCTTCAACAACGTCCGTGATAGACTGTAACCTGGCTGGTGAGCTGGTTTGGAGCCGCGCTGTCTTACCGGGGGGCGTGGGATGGGTCTTTCCGCGCACCATAGACTTCTTGGGATAGGATCCCGTGCTGTCCAGAACCAACCTATCACCCGTGGTGGCCATGGTCGGGTCCGCGTCGACATTCGTCGTATCCTTCCGTCCGTAGATGCTTACGAAAGAGCTCTCGCTGAGAATGCTCAGCGAGGGGCTACCCAGAGTCTGCATGTTATCCGGCACGGGGGAGCTTTCTGCCAGGCGCGGCAGGCTCAACATGCTGACCTTGGCGCTCAAGTATACGTTTCGGAGGTTTTCGGTTGTCTCGCTGTGATCAGACAGGAAACTGGGCATGCGGTTGACGACTTTATCATCGTTCATCATCTTGGCCATGTCCGACGGCGGACTCCGGGGCACGGGCGTCTGATAGCCCGTATAGTCCCGGGGGCAAAAGAACGGCGGCTCGCTGTCAACCTGCTGGACTATGCTCCTTTCACGGAACAACTGGTCGACCTTGGTTTCCAAGTTGATGATCATTGCAACGGCCTCTTCCACCGCCTTGTCGCGTTTCTCCAACTCGATCAGGAGCTTGTCATTGATTTCTTCCATCCGGGCCTTTTCGCTTTCGAGAGCGTGAAGCCGTTCCTGGAGCGCGCTTTGTTTCTCACGTCTGTGGTAGAGTTCGAGCTTCAGATCGAAGTTTTGCTTGTGCAGGGTCGATATGACCTGTTCTATTTCCTTGACGCCATGGCTCTTTTTCTTGCCGTTTTCATGACCGGTGCTCGACGAGGGTCGGTTGACCTCAGAGGCAAAGGTCTTGAGAGGAGATCCGGGGGCTCGTCCGAGCTCAACAGACCCCATCATGTCCGGGTTAAGCCTCGGCAGCGACGACAGGGACTGGTTGAACTTTTCGAGCTCGGCTTTGCGTTCCCTCTGCAGCTTTTCCTGTAAGAATGTCGAGACTGTGAGTTGGCGAGCCGACTCTATGCTGTCCTGCCTGGAGAGGGGTGGCGTGGGCCGCGACATCGGCCGAGGAGAGCTGGTGGAGCATTGGCTGTGGTGACGGCGGTGTACTGAATGAGGATGAGACTGGGAGGCCTGGGGCGAGGAGGCGACCCGAGAGGACGAGCTGTTGGCACTGGCCGAGGTCACTCTCGAGGCGCTGGTGTGAGTCGAAGATCGCGATGACGGGCGTGGATACTGCCGTGGGCGAGGTGGTGCCTGAGTCTCTTCCATTGTCTCTGGCGCAGAGCAAGAGCAAAGTATACTTACTCTTTGGAGACGAGGAGACGAGGCGTTCTAGTGTCTAATACGAGATGTATGGCCCCTCTGTCCTCGTTCCCGAAATTTGCGATGTATCTCGAGACAGATGAAGGAGTTTGCCGTCACGACAAGAGACACAACATAGAAATGCAGGGGCGTGGCGATGAGCCCAGCGCTCGGCTGAGATGAGCTTGGCCAGTGGCACCGCCAACAAAAAACGGAAAGACGTCCGTCAAGCCACGAAAATGGCTGCGGCAGCTCAGATCTCAGATGCCGCAGGGCAAACGGCGACCGGCTGCTGAGTAAAGGTCGGCTACAAATGCCGGTTGCGCCAATCCAGCTGGCGTTTGAAGGTTGGCGAAGTGAATTATCACCAGGTCCGAGGGCCTTGTCGTCCACTCAGCAGCGCCTAATCAGTGACACATGATATCACGAACTGAGCGCGCAGGATCTCGAGCCAGGATGGTGCTTGATGCAGGTGTAACCAGAGGTGCGTGTGCGTGATTTGCAGAATATCGCGCGGAACAATATCGAGTGCACGAAAGGCAATTTGCTATGAAAGAGGAAAGAGACGCTTTCCACCTCCAGTCCTACCGGAGAATATGTTCGTGGCGAGAGAAGACTGGTGGTAGCACAAGGACCGAAGAGCCGCGAAGGGGGATGCCGGCGATGCGTGCAATACGCCTGTGTCGATCACGGAGGAAGGATAAGTCGCAGCTTTCCGTGTCCGAGGTTGTCTTGGAACGGAATACCCGAGACGCGGCGATGGGGTATTTAGATTGACAATATCGCTCTCGACGCCGAGGATGATTACGAGGCGAGGGCGATTGGACTGGAAGGTAAACAACAACAACAACGAGCAGCCGCGAAGATTGGAATGCAAGATGAACCGACGGAGGGACGAAGTCTAGGTAGGGGGCATTGTGCAAGCGAGGCGTGGCCGAAGGAAGCAGAGGGCGGAGAGGGCACAAACCAGGGCAGAAATTCAGAGACGATCGGTGAGCGAGGGATCCGGCTGTCTTTAGGTGTAAATGACGAACCAAACTGGCGCCGGGCCATGGATCATGGATGCGAAAGGCCAGGGATGGGATGGCGGATGGCGTGGGAGGAAAGTGAGAGGGAGGCGGGACGAAACAAAGAAAGACTAGCAAAGCACCGGGGGGGGGTGGAGTCGACGGTGGTTAGTCGAGCCAGGTGGTGGCCAGGTGGTGGCCAGGTGCTGGGCATGCGCCGCATCGGCTGTGACGCAGGGGAAACCAGGGCAGAGATGGCACTGTAGCCAACTGCGGACAGCTGCCCGGCGCCCGCAAGGGACGGCTCGAGCGCCCCGTGGCGCACCGCTGCATGTGCTCGGCAGTCCAGCTCGCAGTCCAGCTCGAGATGCTCTTTTCTTTTTCTTTCCCCCAAACGCCATGGAAGAAGCAAAAAAAAAAAAAAGAAGAAGAAAAACGGAAGAAATGAAGAAATGAAGAAGGGAAACAAGAAGAAGAAAAAACCACTCACGTCAGTCGACAAGAATCGCAAGACATGACGCGCAGTTGACACAAAGCCTTTTTACCCGGCACCTGTGACCGTCACATCACGCTTCCATCTCAGCCAACAAGACTACTGCCACGGTGGTGCCCTTGGTAGTACCGACTAGTATGTATCTCATCAATATTCCACACGCCCCTGCTTCCTCGCGACCAATCACACCACATACCAGTCCTCCGGGGATGGCGAGCAACCAAGCAGCCGAGAAAGCCACACCCAGGGCAGACGGAGCAAACAACCACAACCACGCGTCATGCTCCCCACCGACGTGTCAACCCGTCGACCCGGAAGGAGAAGAAACGCGAGGGAAGGCTGGGAAAATAAAATAGAAACTACTACGTACAGAAGAAAAAAACTACAGCATCATTTAACCATAAGGCCCCCAATCACCGTCAGGAAGGGCAAGGCCCAGCCAGCCCCGCAGCGAAGCGCACTTACCAATCAGATCCCCTCTTACCACCACACAAACATAAAAAACCAACATACTACTACTATGTACGTAGTTAGCACAGCCACCCGCGTCGAAGCCAAAACAACCCCCCACGATAGAAATGCTTAAAAAAAAAAAGAATTAAAAGCACACCATGTGGAGCAAAAAGACGATCCACGGTGGCCTCATGCAACCTGCGGAACCTCCCGACAGAAAAAAAAAAAAAGGAAGCAGAAGCAGAAAAAGAAGCAGAGAGTTGTTCTAAGGAGAGGGGTAACATGCCAGCCCGTCGGGATGACGCAAGTGCCCGTTCGCTGGCGGCAGTTCATCTGCCCCAGAACGAGTCACATGAAACTACTACCTACTACGTACTACGTAGTATTATTGAGTCCGGGGGCCCCGTTCATGCTTGACGTCAAGTTTGATTGCGTCGATTCCATGGCTTTGAGGTTTTTGTTCATGCAAGCGGACATTCGCGCCTGTTGTATTCAACGCGAGTGGGTTGCGAGGGGCGACTCTGCACTTCGGGTTACACACACACCCCCCCCCCCCCCCCCCCCTTTTTATCTTCTTGTTCTTGTTTTCTCTTTATCATGCTGCGGCGTATTGTGTAACGAGCTGTGCAGGCTGTCACGATTGATGTAAGTAACTGGATTTTGAAAGAGAAAAAAAATCGCCCCGTGTAAGTAGATGTTAAAGTTGACTCCTCTTGGCAGCCGGCAGGTTTCCATCACAATCACCATCTGCTCCGCGAGAGGTTTCCCTCGATGCTGTTACAGGCTCCACGGCCTGTTTCGCAGGAGCGACGCAAATCTTGTTACTGCTTGCCAAGGGCAAATCGCAAAATCCCATTAAAACGCCGCGCAGGAAATCTATAGGCTGCTACAACTCATCATTATGGTAAAACTTTTCTTCGCTTCCCTCACCTCCCCCCTTCTTCCTCTCCCTTGGGCCGGCACCGTTCTTCTCCCCCGATGTCGCATCTTCTTCATCTTCATTGGTCTTTTCGTCGCCATCCTTCTTAGTTCCCTTCTTGCGCTGCTTGATTCTATCTGACTTGGGCTTGCCTTGTTCCGCATCCTCCCCGTCAGAGGGTTCGTCAATGTAGCCCAAGAGCTCCGTCTCATCACCATCGTTCATCTGGAAAATCTCCATTGTCCAGCCGGCATCCCCGGCGAGCTCCTTCAGCTTTTCGCGCATTTCCTCAACGGATTTGGGATCAATGTTTAAGCTTTCGAGCTCCTCGGGCGTCAGCTCCTTGATCTTGCCACCTTCGGCTTTGCTGGCACCTCGAGCGACAACTTCTAGAATCTTGGGCTGGGGAGCAAAGACATTGGCCAGCTGCTGTAGCTTGACGGGCTTGCCGTCTCCATCATTGCCGGTAGAAAGCACTCGCTTCCCGCCAACCAAAACCCCGCCGACAGTGACGCGAGAGGGGTCGTCCGGCGTGTCATTCGCCGAAGTTTCGGCGTCGACGTCGGCGTCCGCCTCGGCCTTGTAGGCGTCTTGTCCGGCGGCTTCGGTCTGCCTCTGCTCGGAGGGGGCGTGCTGATCCAACAGGGGCTGTGTAGAGTGGCCAGTGTCGGAAATGAGCTGGCAATTGATGGGGTTCGCCGTTCTCTCGACGGGTGGCTGGAAGGCCACATCATTGCACAAGCGAGGCGTGTCAATCATCATGACATACGAACATGTAACCACCTCTTTGATCCAGCCGATTCTATCGTGGTCCAGACCCGGCACGCACTGATACTGGACCTCGACGGTGCGCTCCTTGCCTGTCAGATCGCACATGGTGCCGCCCTCCAATCGCTGCACCAAGTAAGGCTGGTCACCTTTCATCTGTAGCTCGGCCGGCAGCCGGAACGAGTCGCCGCCGTCGCGCCCCTTTTTCGACTGCCTGTCTCCTGTGGTCGCGGGGAGCGAGGGCACGCGGCCAAGGACATACTCCTGGCCGTTGGGATCCCGTTTGGGAATCTGACCATTCCCAATGACAGAAACTGCGTGGTACTGCACGATTTCGCGGTTTTTGCAGAAGCTGTAGCTCCACCATCCGGAGATGTAGTACAAACAGTTGTTTTCAAAGTTGTTGATGAGCTCCCAGCCCTTGGCGGCAGCTCTGCGGTGCTCTCTGTCTTCCTCGGCCTTTGCCAACGCATTCTCTGTTTCGTTCACCGGACCGGGCAGCCGTATGACGGGTATGGAGCAGAGATAGCGATGCGGAGACATGTTGAGAATCTCGTATGCGTAGCCGGTGATTTCGTCCGAGTCGAAGTGGTTCGGGGCTTCGGCGGCTGCGGCATCCGATGCCATATGAGCGTCGCCGGCCGTGGCTTGTACGAAGTCGGCCGAGTATGTCGGATTCTGATTGCTACGCTCTACGATAGCCTGTGCCTCATCTTGAGATACACTGCTAGAGGCGAAGACAACCTCAAACTGCGTGCTTCTCTATCAGTCGGTTGTTGCCATCTCACAGCGTCCGGCGCCGTCGGCCAGCACCAACGTACCTGCGGAAAGGCGAGCACGTCATCGTGGATACTGAAGCCGCGAGATCGTGCGGCAGCAAACTGGAAGCCGGCAAGAAAAACAATGCTGAAATGGCGCATCTTGGCGCGGCGTTGGCCCTTCCTATCTTTTCACATGGGCTTAGAAAGTTTGGTGGTTTGTGAAGGAATGGATGGCCGTTGGACTAGAGTGCACAAGCAATTAACTTGCCAAGGTGTCATTGCCCAGATGCCGAGGATTTACCGCGATCGGGGACTTGGCTGACCAGCACTACTACATACGTAGTAGTAGTACGTAGTACTACTACTTATTGACTCTATTAATGCTAACAATAAGTGTATACTACGTAGTAGTAGTAGTAGTATTGTGTTATTTTTAGACGGCTGCCTAAATAGGACCAGGGCCTGTTGGTATTTCCGCACCTTGGTCGGGCGCGAGGACTTTGATTCCAGACAACCCCGTCGAGCAACAAGGCGTTCCTTCTCCAACAAAGAGCGGTGAACAGACGAGACCCCTCTCATCACCTCGTCACGTTCGTCCATGTGTGGTCGCTCTGGACAATCTTCAACGAGAGGTGAATTTCATGACTTCCCTTTCGCAGACAGACAGTTACAGCCGCGGCTGTGGTGATCATCGCCGCACTAGACGATAGGAAAACCCTCCACTCCTCCCCTGTCCCCATGTGTTCACGCAACACGTAACAACCATCGTACATACCCTACCTCGCACCGAACCTCACATCCTGCCCCTGGATTGTTGATGCTTGTACTTGCACATGATGGTCTAGCCCGATTGGGCTTTTGCGGGCTATGTGCAAGCCGCCAACTCCCGCTACGCTGAGGCGATACAAAAAAAAAAAAAAAAAAAAAAAAACCCGGCGGTTTATCGTAAAGGGGGTGCTACTAGTACTGGTTTCGGCGTCCGCGTCCGTCGCGCCTGCGGGAGGCGACCACCGAACCATGCACCCAACAAACGATGAAAGCAAGCCGCCCCGCGACGGGCGGGCGGCCAACGTCGTGCGTGTTCAAACGATGCCGGGACTTCTTGGCCACATCTTCCCATTTTCCCCATGCCACTGCCATCTAAGCAAAAATCCGCTCTTCGCCTCGTCTATCATCACCAGGTGTTGGCAGGAACGGGGGAAACGTCTCCGCCTCGTCGCGGCGGTCCGTCTGTCTTTCTGCGCAAAAGTGGGTGCCGACGTGAAGGTGCAACGAACCCCAAGAACCGAACCCCAAGAACCGAACCCCAAGAACCGAACCCCAATGAAACGATACGGCTGCGAGGCCGCGCGAGGCAGCCAAAAAAAAAAAAAAAAAAAAAAAAAAAAAATGAGCCGGGTTAGCTAAGGGGGGGGGGGGGGGGGGGGGGGGG
>JABAEC010000077.1:0-100465 GCA_013435705.1 Claviceps paspali | reverse complement strand
CCCCCCCCCCCCCCCCCCCCCCCCCCCCCCCCCCCCCCCCCCCCCCCCCCCCCCCCCCCCAGAGCCTCAGTCTTGTCACCTTCGTTCTCATCAGCCCGTGACCAATAGCCCAAAAGCTTCTGCCTCGTCGTCGGTCGCTTGTTCTTTTTTCCTTTTTCTTTCTTTCTCTATCTAGGCTTTTCTTCATCTTGGAGTGCGGCCTTGGCGCAGATCCAATGTCCAATTGCATGCGGAGGTTGTGGGGAAGTGTGCAAGACGGAAATGCCAACGGACCGATGCAAAAGCGAGCATGCATGCACCACCAAGCCACACCAAGCGCCTGCCTGCCTGCCGCGTCAAAGGTCAAAGAGCCGCATCGTTTCCTCCGACTTTTTTTTTTTTTTTTTTTTTTTTTTTTTTTTGCAAAGTGCGACACGTTCTCGACGGGTGGCGCACTCCATCAACGAGAAAACCCTTTGCCTTCCCGCCTCGTCGTCTGTGACCGTGTGCCTGCCTGCCGGCGCATCGTTGCATCGGTGGAAGGTTCATGTTCCGTCTTTTCACCTTGGTTCCCATGCGCAAAATACCACTTTCGTTTCGTCCACGTTCACATACACATGCACACGCTCTCTCTTGCTTACCTGCTACTTACTACCCTCCCCCCCCCTTTTGTTTTATCTTCCATTATGCCCACTACCATAGAAGATGCTCAGCTTTATTCTGAATCTCACAACTCCTCGTGAATTATGCTATAGCCTATTTGTAAACGAGTATTCTATAGCGCTTAACTCTTCCGCTACATCATTATCAAGTTGGGTCCAAGTCAGCCTCAGTCCTGGCTCAACTTCACTAGACCCCTCTGCCATGCCATGGATGTCAGTCCCCCTTGTCATATTTTCCGTCAGAGGCCACCCGTGTACAGAAGCACCGCCGCCCATGCAGGACAAGAGACCATGACCATGGGTCCTTTGCGAAAAGTGGATCCAAGGAAATAAACGTGGAGCATATACCGGGTACCATAGTACCATAGTACCATAGTAGGAATGGCCATCAACATTTGCGTGAAGCTTTTACTGCGGAACGTCTCGTCGTAAATACTACTACATCATAGTTCATAGTACATTACCATGTACCACATACTATATGTACCCCACCCCATTCGCCAAGTGGCGGTAGCGGCAGCGGGAAAATATGCAAGCTTCAGGAATCTTCAAACCGCACGTGCATACGAATGGGGGGGGGGGGGGGAGGCACCTCAACACTCTACCGGGTTTGCCAGTCTTCTGTTATCAACCATCGACTTTGGAATACCGAGGTTCAGATCGTGGAGATGCCTTGACGACTCCTTTGAACTCGGGAGAAGCAGGAAGAGTCAAAATAGGTCTGGAGAGGTCAGCCTAAGGCGCCAAGCGGAGTTTTTTGACCTCTTGGGCATCAACAACAACTAGCAAAGTTGATGACGAGGCAGTCTCGCGGCAGATCGCCTCGGTGCCTTTTCTTTCTTTCTTTCTTTTATTATTTTATTATTTTTATTTCTTCTGTTTTTTCTTCTTTATTTTTTCTTCTTTATTTCTTCTTCTTTATTTCTTCTTCTTTATTTCTTCTTCTTTATTTCTTCTTCTTTATTTTTTTTTCTTTTTTTGTCCTTTTCCCCGAGGCCGACGTTGCTGCGCGGGCTTGCCAGCCAAGCCCGCTGCCACCCAGTTTGCTCGCAGCGCATCTCTGACTCTGGCCGAGCCACAGTAGAAGCGAGAAAAAGGCCCGTTGAGTCATAGTCAAGTCTTGAAAACGCCACAGCCATCGAGTTGCGCCGCCCGTGTTGTTGTCGATATGTCACGAAACGGCGAATTGGGTTTTTTTTTTTTTTTTTTTTTTTTTTTGAGAAATCGCCTTGGGACAATTACTCCATCCGTATTCGCCATCTGCATTTTCATCACACACACACACAACACACAACAACACACAACAACACACAACAACACATAACAACACACAACAACACAACACATTCGCACAGCCCACATGGATAGTCCTCTGTCCTCTGGTCCTGCCGGCGTAGATGGACGGCTTCAGCTCACATTGAGCTGGAGCCATGGCACAGAATAGGACGTACAAATGTAGTATCCAGATGTACCATCAAACCGGGGTTTTCACCGAAACTGTCTCGAACTGGCGAGAATGCATGCGCCACCTTGGCCTTGGTCAGCACGCCAGAAAAAACGGCTCTTCCCCCCCCCCCCCCCTCCCTCCTCTTCCCCTCCTACACGCTTCTCGTCACGGCAGCCCTCTGCTAAGCAAGCTCGGTCGTGTGGCAGCCCAGTCGAACGTGGTCGGCTTGACTAGCTCGCCATAACTCGGTCGACGATATTTCCTTTTTTGGAAGTGGCCGTGGAACCGTGGACGACCATTGCTCCCGTCTGAGCTGTCGACTTGTTGAGCTGTGTCGACGAGCAGCTTGTTGCGCCGCGTACAGGACAGGTACCAAGCTCTCAGCACTCGTGTGATGAGGTCCGGAGTCCTGCATGTCAAGGAAGGGGCCGCCATCAAAAAGAGAAAAAGCCCGCTGCGCCGAGTCGGAATAAAATATGTACATTGCCAAGCGCGCCAAAGAGCCGCATCGTTTCATAGCGTCTGTCCATTCGCCCTCCGGGACCAGTACAGAGGGTTTGTCGCGGCGCAGGTTCTCACATGCACTCTCTCTTGACATCTTTCTCTCTCTCTCTCTCTCTCTCTCTCTCTCTCTCTCTCTCTCTCTCTCTCTCTCTCTTACTCACTCACACACACACACACACACATACACACACACACACACTCTCTCTCTCTCTCTCTCTCTCTCTCTCTCTCTCTCTTGCTTACGTAGTGCTCGCTAGTACACTAACTCTTTGCTCACTGGCTCACATGCGCACTTCAGACGCCTTATTCCCACTGCTGCTCGTTGAGCGAACGCCTTCTTAAACTCCTCCATCCCCTCCCCCTTCTTCAACCCGACTCTCTTCTCTTTTACTCTTTTTCTTTCCTACTCGATCAACACTATCGTCTGTTTCTGCCATCACTTCTCCCACTCATCTACTGTGTTGCCAGGCCTGGTCTGACCCGCCACCTGCCGCCAGTTGCAGCCAGCTGCGTACGCCAGGCATCAGCGCTGCCAGCTCTTGATTGACCACCGCTCACCCAGTCTTCCAACTTCCTCCCCTCCTCCCCTTTTGTTTTATCTTCCATCATGGCCCCTACTATAGAAGATGTTCAGATTCATTCCCCTGTTCTGGACCTGACAACACCTCCTGAACCATGCCATGGCCCGTTTGCAAATGAGTATTCTATGGCGCTCAACTCTTCCGCCACGTTATCGTCAAGTTGGGTCAAGGTCGACCTTAGTCCTGGCTCAACTTCACTAGGCCCCGCTGCCATGGATGTCAGTCCACCTCGTCTTTTTTTTTTTTCAGAAGCCACCCATGTATGTGTTGACTAACCTATGTGATGTAGACTTCGCCTGAGTCTGGGCGGAGGGCATATACCCCCACCTCATCCGACTTTTCCGACTTCAGCATTGCCTCCATCTACGGTGGCTCGGCCGTTTCCTTAACTTCTCCTCAGAGCTTTGTCTGTGGATCTTCTCCGGCCTTCTCGGGCCGCGACCTCTCGGACGGCCTCGATGGCAATGGCGCTGTTCCCGAAGTTGGACTTCATCCTGCAGACTACATCTCGGGACGAGGCTGGTACGACGAGCCGTTCTCTCCAGCTTCCGTCGGAACACACCTTCTGCCCGAGGAGGTCAGCAGTAACAATTTGGTCTCGGCTCCTCCCTCCATGGTCTCGGCCCTCTCTTCCTTAGAACTTGGTCAGCCTCTTACAAGACAGAACAGCGCCATAGATTGTGGCAACGGCGTCTGCATGATGAGACTTCAGTCTCGTCAGTCGTATCGGACCGATCAAGTCTGTACCCAAGGCCAGGACTTCTCCCTGGCCTTGGGGGGGGGAGGTGATTGTGTCATGGCTTCTACCGCGCAGGCAGACTTGCTCGCCATAGGCTCTGGCTTTGCGTCTGTTCATGGAATTCCACCCTCCCCGATCAGCACCGCGGCATTCTTGAACCATACCAGCCCTCGGTCAATGCAGCTCTCTGCGCCCAATATGAGCTCCATCGGCGACCGTCCCGGCTCACTGCCAGTGCAGCTCTCTGCGTCCAATATGAGCTCCATCGGCGACCGTCCCGGCTCGCTGTCAGTACAGCTCTCTGCGTCCAATATGAGCTCCACCAGCGACCGTCCCAGCTCGCTGGCAATGCAGCCCTCTGTGTCCAATGTCAGCTCCATCAGCGCAAGGTCGCCAAGCTGCACCGCGGAACCTCGCATTTGTGAGACTCTGAAGAAGGACGCGAAGAATGGCAAAGCCATAAAAATCCGACCCAAGTCCAACGGCACATCGGATGACAAGGCAGCCAAGTCCTCTAAAAAAGGAGGGAGGGGTGGAGTCGCGCCGCACAAGGCTTCATACCGGCGACCCAGAGGGCCCAGGGTCTATTGCAACAAATGTAATGGCCATCCAGATGGTTTCAGAGGTCGTCACGAGCTCCAGCGCCACGATGACACCAAGCACAAAAGGGGTGCCAAGAAATTCGTGTGTCGCGATCCAGCCACAGTTGGGCTTTCTTCTTCAGTCGTCGCCATTCGGCCATTGTCTCAGTGCAAGGCGTGCGTGAAGGGCAAGAAATACAACAAAAATTACAATGCCGCTGCTCATCTTCGCCGCAACCACTTCAGCCCCAAATGTCCTCGTGGCAAGACGGACGATGAGAAGAAAGCAGGCAGCAGCGGCGGTGGTGGTACCTTGCCCTCCATGTCTGAATTGAACCCTTGGCTCGAGATCGTCATGGACTCCTGTGTTGCGGAAGAAGCGCCAGAATCCGACTCACCGTTGATTGATGATGCTGGTGAGAATGACGACATGGACTGGGTGTTGGAACAGACAGCAAAAGGAGTTGCGTCTGAACACGACGTCGCCGACAACTATAATTTGAAGTCTGCAGATACCCAGACGCAATATCCCAACAGACTTCTCATTGGTGATGATGACGTATCCGTTGAAGACGCTGAAATGAAGGAGTCTTTTGGCACCATGTCTCTGGTGAACGATTGGGCTGATATGGTCACATCTGTCGACGATGATGTCAATTTCGCCTAAACGTGTGCGTCCATCAGCTCCTATGTCCACACTAAGGGACTTGACATGTATTACCGATTCGAATGGCGACTGTGTGGTTTTTTTTTTTTTTTTTTTTTTTTTTTTTTTTTTGAATCTTATCTCTCTGCATGTCTTGATTATTTGTTTACATCTCGTTGCGGCCGCAGTACGTCGTCGGCTATGGAGAGTTTCGATAAACCGTTTTTGAACTGAAAGATGACGGGAGGGAAAAAAAAAAAAAAAACTTCTTACGCCGGCTTATGTTAGCCGATGCAATATTTTTTAAGTTTTCTTTTACGTGAAATTCCGCGGGTTTGCATATTTTGTCTTTTGTAAGCCATCTCTAGGCACATTGATCTGGATTTTCTTCTTCCTTTTTTTTTGTCTTTGTTTTTATCTTTTTCTTTTCTTTTCTTTTCTTTTCTTTTCCTTTCCCTTCTTCTTCTCCTATATGTTTTTTTTTTTTTTTTTTTGTTTTTCGTTTTTCTTTTTTTTCTTTTACGTCTCTGAAATCGCCGTCTTCTATTTTCCACTACTCACGTCGAGACCATTGGTTGTGAAAATGTCACGCTTCGTCGATGGCGGGAAAGGTATCTCTGCAAAGGACCTTTGTCATCTTTCAACGAAACGCGGCTCGATCTCTCACAAGTTATGGAAATTGCGCTGCCAAACCACGTTCCGTTCATTTTCGGAGGAAAGGTCAGGGGTCGCATCCCACGAAATGCTCCAAGGTCACGAGTAGATGGTATATTAGATTGGGACCGCGACGGCACAAGGCATGTGTGGCGGGCGCTCTTTTGTGTGGTGGAGAAGCGTTGTCGTGAAGGAGGATAGTATCGGCGGGGGTCTTGAATTTTCTTTATGGTTTTTTTTTTTTTTTCCTTTTTCGGGTTTGGTTTTGGATGGGCAGCTTGATTTGTGTGTAGACTTTTTGACAACGGCATATAGACAAATTAGATAGAAACTTTGATGTTGGGTTTGATGTTGTTTTTGTCTTGTCGGATTTGTTTATGTAAAGGATTGATTTTCAGACCGTGGTATCATTTCTTTTCGTAGAGTATGGGGAAAAGCCACATTCGAAGGTGAGATGAAGGGGGAGGGAGGGGAGGGGAAATGTCCAGCCAGGAAACGCCCTCCGACAACGCGTCAGCCCGGTTCTCTCAACCAATTCACGTTTTGCCGATGCGACTGCTCGGGCATAGAGACGCGCCTCCGGCCCTCCCTCGCGGAAAGGAAAGAGTCGTGCCATTTCTCCGTCAACACATCGGTCGCAAAAGTCGTAACGCGCTTCCGCTCACAACCGTCACGCCCCCCCCCCTCCCCTTTTCTTTTTCCCCCATCACATCCTCTTCACCCCCTCCGCCCACTCCCTGCAGTTCCGGACACCGTCGTGACCCCTCCGGAAGAGCCTCCTCTCCCACTCCTCCAGTCCGCGTAGAAACTCCTCCCCGCGGCCGCCGACCGCCTCGTCGGCCTTGCGCGCATGAAGCCCCACGTCGGCGGCCCGCACCGCAAAGGTCCTCCTCAGGACGGCGCCCAGCTCCCTCTCGTCGAACAGGTCCAGCATCCGGACGCCGATGGCGTAGAAGTGGGCGCTCTGGTCACGCAGCGGGACGGCCCGCGGGTCGGCCTTGAGCGCGTTGACCACCTGCTCCGACAGGCAGGCGGGGAGGTTCAGCGTGAGGGGGGGCTTGGCGTCGTCGCCTGCCGAGGCGAGGGCCAGCATCTCGGCGAGCCAGAGGGGCAGGGAGAGCGCGGTGCCGGCCTTGAGGCCTGACGAGTTGTCGAGGTGGCCCAGGTAGGGGACGTCGAGCTCGAACTGGCATGGCACTTTCTGTCTCGGCGGTCAGTCTGGCGTGTCTCGGGGATCCGGGGGCCAGGAAACCGAAGCCTGCCGCGTCTCCGGGGGGGGGGGGGGGGGCGCATGTCGGGGGTACGTGCCTCTGCATCGGTCAGGATGGCATCAACGTCGTAATAAGACATGGTGAGTGCCCGCACGGAAAACCAGGTAAAAAAAAAAAAAGAAGCAAAGAAAAAATACGGTCAATGTCGCCGACGGGCCTGTCGTGGCCATCAACCATCAACAAACGTGACGGTGAATCTGCCTCTACCTGCAGGGAGGGAGGCCGCCCCGTCCATCCATACAAGAACACCAACCCAACCTGATTGGCCGCTTTCGGGTCCCGACCCCACCCGCAGTGACGACAAGCTGACTCGAGGAAGGAAAAAACAGCCCCGTCCGTCCGTTCTGTCATGGGAGCTCAAAACCAACTACTATCTGAAGCTCTCCTCCAGGTCCACCTCCGCTCGACATCATCATCCACGCCTATTCTACCCATCTCCCCTTCCACCACCATTCCATTCCTCAAACCGCTTTAGAAAATCAATTGGTAAAAGCCTCCGCCACCGCCGCCACCACCACCATCGCGGGGAATAAATCTCTCGCAACCCCCCTCCAATCTCACATTAACTGAAAGAAAAAGAAAAACAGTCTCCCTCCCCGCCTCTCGTCCGAATAAAAACTCACCTCTATTCCACCACAGCTCGGGATACCCTCCCCCTCCACCTTCCGACATGTCCTCCGCCCTTCTTCGCACTACGCCCGTCCTCCGGGCCGGCCTGCGTGCCGCCAAACCCACGGCCTCGATGGCCAGCGCCACATTCGTCCGCGGCAAGGCCACGCTGCCCGATCTTCCATGTAAGGCGTCTCGCACCGGGACATGAAACGGCCGCGCCGCTAACCTGCGCCTGCTTGCCTCGACGCAACACCCAGATGATTACGCCGCCCTCGAGCCTCACATCTCAGGCCAGATCATGGAGCTCCACCACGCGAAACACCACCAGACCTACGTAAACAGCTACAACGCCGCCATCGAGGCCCTGGGCGACGCGCAGGCCAGGAACGACGTCAAAGCCGCAGCTGCCCAGGCTCCCCTGCTCAACTTCCACGGAGGCGGCCACGTCAACCACTCTCTCTTCTGGGAGAACCTCGCCCCCAATGGCAAGGGCGGCGGCGGCGAGCCCGACGGAAAGCTGCTGGTATGTTGGCACCGGGCACCCCGCTGAAAACAAAACAAAAAAAAAAGACCCCATTCATCCATTTCCGAACGCCGTATCGCTGACGCGCAGGCCCCGTGCCGGAACAGACCGCCATCAGCCGAGACTTTGGCTCGTTCGAGAACTTAAAGAAGCAGACCAACGCTGCTCTCGCCGGCATCCAGGGCTCCGGCTGGGCGTGGCTCGTCAAGGACAAGAAGTCGGGCTCTCTGGGACTGGTCACGAGAGCGAACCAGGACCCTGTCACAGGCAATCTCGAGCCGCTTCTAGGAATTGACGCCTGGGAGCACGCATACTATCTGCAATACCAGAACCGCAAGGCTGAATACTTTTCCGCCATCTGGGAGGTCATAAACTGGGGCACCGTCTCCAAACGATTTGAAAAGTAATCGTGACTGCCACCGGTATTTTTTTTTGTCTTGATACATGTAAAATTACTACGAAAAAGAAAAAGAAAAACTTCCGCGCCTCTATTCAATACATGCATCCGCTGTGACTGATCAAACGGGTCCGCTGAGCAGGTGGCTCATAAAATGACCCCAACAGCCAGTCTTCCAATGTCCAAAGGCCTGATAAGATAGAAAGAAACAAGGGAGGAAACAAAAGGGGATGGAAACAATCAGATAATGATGCTTATTACACATGACTGACGGACGAATTATGCTTTTTGTTTTTGTGCATCGTCCGTCAAACGAGCGTTTGGCATCGTACGACCCCCTGATACGCCGCTAGCTCGGTGTGAAATTGCTTCTCGAATATCTCGTTTGCATAGTCATACCAGTCCAGGTTCTGTTCGCCCGTGCGAGCTTCGAAAAACTTGACGTAGTCCCACCACTCCGGGTACCAGCCCGCGCAGTCCCAACCAGTGACTTGGATAAGCTTCTCGCCTTGGACGATGATGTTGCTGGGACAGAAATCCCCGTGAGAGAGGACGGTAGGGGCTTCAGGGCCAAGTTCATGGGCCAGTGCCGCCGCGACCAGTTTCGGCACTGTTGGGTTGAATGAAGAGACCAGGAATGCCACAAAGGTCTCATGGCTAGGCGTTGGCCTCACTGCCCAGTACGTGTTGGCCGGGTACTTGTCAAGCAGAAGACTGAACTGCCCAGAGCATATTGATCCGAGCCGCGGCATCGACTCCACCCTAGGCGTCTTGTGCATGTTCTTGACGAACTTGCGGAGCTGGCGAGCCATCTGGTATTTTTGGTTGGCTGAAAGAGTACACTAAACATCCTCCAGCAACTCGCCGCCGACGACGCATGTAACGGGGCTGCTAGGTGAGAATTCCCCAGCCTCCACTTCCTGTCTACGCGGCAGTTTCAGCACAGGCATGTTCAAACATCCACGCAGCCTTTCTGCCACCACAAGTCCGACATCGCTGATCTGCCGATTGTCCACGGCCAACGGTGGAAAGGGCCATTTCTTCCCACGAGGCTCTAACACAAGCTGCAAGGGCCAGCTGCGGAGCAGACCTTTGAGATAGCATGTATCCTGGTTGAATGGCGGCGCTATCGCGGAAGAAGAGTGTCAGCAGCCTCGTTTTACGCCTTATAGGTTTTTTTTTTTCTTCAAGTCGACGCACCCGGCGGGAACTTAGGAGCTACGCTCCAGCTTCGTCGTGAGTTGTTGCGCCGTTTGCGCCGTTTGCGCTTCATCTTCTTGTTCAGAGCCGCATTGCCTATTTGCCTTTTCGAGGCTGACTTTTGACGGCGGTTGATGCCACCACTGACGTTGAAAGCCAGGAGGTTCGCGCGCGTGAGGCGGGTCACCTTGGCATCCGATGGCGACGGCAAGGGCTCGAATCGTTTATCGACACTGTATTGGGGCCTTTTGGTACGTTTTGGACTCATAACTATGTGGTAACAATACGGCAAAGTCTTTGTGCTGCACTGTGGTGGCTCTGAGAACGAAATCCACGACTAGATGGCTGTTAGTTGACGAAAAGGTCGAGATGGCGATAAGTTTGGTGTTTGGGTGTTTTGTCCAGACGAGCATGTTGGAAATAGCAAACCGACCGTCTTTGGAGGGAGCAGCTGTCAACAGCTGAGGATGGCACAACTGAGGCAGGCGCATTGTTACTTGCCACAAAATGCAGCATTGTCCGCGACTCCGGCCTTTTTCCTATATGGCACCTCGGACACTTTCCACAAGGATTTGACTTCTTCGTGAACTGCATCTATTTCATCGGGATCGTAGGACTATATCCCACACACCCATGCGCGTGAATTGATAAACAAGTTGGTTCAGTTTGAGCCCGCCAAAGGGGGTGTTGGTGTTGGTATGACGGGTGAGATCCCGCCGACCAGCTGCCAAGCTGTATGCAGCTGCCGGTGGTCGTTGATGATGTGTGCACAACAAATCACAACCAATCCACATGACTTGGAGTGCGACCAGACATGCAGACGAGAACATTCATGCTCAACAAAAAGTGCTGTCTTTTCTTCTTCGTCTTCCCTCTTCTTCATCATCATCATCATCTTCTTCTTCTTCTTCCTCTTCTTCTTGTTCTTCGTCATCATCATCATCATCATCATCATCATCATCGTCATCATCATCATCATCATCAAGCACTACTACTAGATCCAGAATGCCCGCTCCACACCGTCTCTCGACCTTCCGGCTCGTGGCCTGTTCGACATTACTGGTCCACAGTGCCGTCACGGCAGGACTGCCAAGGGCAACCCTGCCGGACCACCAAACGGCCAAAAACAACGCACATCACATCTTCAACGCGATACACTCCGCAGGCAGGCAATGGGGGTCTTCGGTAAACCACAACGGACTGAGCTTCTTCCCAGCCATCGTGCCCGAGGGCAGTCTGCTGTATCACGGAGGGCAGAGCGCAGACCGGCTCGTCGGTCCAGAATGGTTAGCGTTCGAGGTCGAGCACGCCGAAATATTCACCTTTGCCACAAACGAGACCACGGACGAAGATGACGCAGGCTCGGCCAGGTTTCAGACGCAAAGGCCAATGTCGCCGCGTGACAGCAAACGGAACACGACTTTACTTCGAGGATATCTGCAAACCTATCGCGCCAATCGCGATCTAAATGTGCTCTATATTGACGGTATGGGTGCGGGGAAGACTTCTATGGGCACTTTGGATACGCAAGACCTCGTTCTCCTCGAAAATCGCACGATGCCCTCTCGGGACCCTTTCGAGTCAGACCGGATCAGGGCCGGGGGAATATGTGAACTGCTCGACCGGTGGGGCTACGACGGCCTCATGCGGATGGAAATCGGCTTCGAGCTCATGTATTGCGATTTTTCAAACGGTGCAGATCTCATTATGCAGACGCGGTCTTTTGTGGACGGCCCCCCGAAAGACGAAACATTCTTTTTTCAGTGGGTCCGGGCCGCGTCGGAGAGGTATGACGGGATTGGTGGAGACAGAGTCAGAATTGACTTCTCCTCCATGGTGTCGGCTTTCTTCTTTCCGGTCAATATCTCGAATCCCGACCCGAACCGGCCGGATCTTCCGCGTCTTACTGCTGCCAGCCTGGATGAGTTGAAGGACATCAAAGCGCATCTCCGGGACGTTGCTATGCAAAGACGGAGGTTCAATGTGAACTGGCAAGCTGTTGCGGACATGATTGTGACGAGGTACGCGCGGAGACTGTCGTCGCTGGCGGACGAAAAGCAACCTTTGGCATTCTTTTACAAGGAGTTGGAGAGAGCAATCAAAGCATACATCAATGCGACGGCCCGGGCCGGCGATAAATCGGCGCAGGATGGCCAAGGCCACAGCCAGACTTCGGAAGAGTTGCAGTCATGTCAGAAGCATTACCTCCTGCCGGCGTATTTTTACCAAGATTCATGGAGCGCAGAGGATAAGCTCATACATACTGCCATCAGTGCTGTCACGTCGGATATCTGTGAGGCTCTCTTCTCGGCCTACGACATTGTGAAAAGGGGCTGGGCAGGCGACGCCGACGACGGGCACAAACGGCTCAATGAGTCCCGGACGGTGGTGGCGGCGCTGAAGAAGAAGCTCTCCTGGACGGTTTGGAGAAGACCCGAGTTGTGCGCCGTCGACGAATTGTTGCTCATAGCAATGTGGCCTTTGGGCGATAGCGAAGACTATTGGCAGCCTGCTTGTCGTTCGTATCGGGAGACCAAGCACGGGCGTGTTGGCTATTGGCATCCCTCGTGGATTCCATCAAATTTACGCAGCCGCTGATGAGTCAAACCGATTCTCCTTATACCTCCACCGCTCGCTGGCTGGACCATATCTTCATCTGGCTCCTCCCAATCTGGTGAGTTTGCCCAAGACGTGGGTGGGCAGGATCAGCAAGTCCAAGCCCATTCTCAGATCGACGCCGAAACCTGAAGAAAGGGGTTTAATATTTCAACACATTGTTTCATATGCAGCGTATTTTCTTCTTCTTTTTTTTTATAAAAAAAAAAAAACTCTTTACGCAACATGTGGTTCAAGCAACGGGTGTATCCGCATGTGTCGTTTTGCTGTCGCTGTAACACAGGGATCCGGCTATTGACATGTTCACCGCCCCAATTGCATCCGATATGGATGCTGATCTGCCCTAGAATGTGCTGCTTTGAGATTTTGACGCTGCTCGCCTGCTGGCTGGCCCAATAATGGTCACAAGCGATCAAGACGAATGCCGGTCGACGAATTAAAAGCGAAAGGGGTTGAATTGGCAAGTCGGAAGAGGGTATTGCTCTCGCTCTTCCGAACCAGTAGACGTGCAAAAATTGCCATTTCATGTTTCAAGTTACCGTCAATTGCCTTTGCAACATCGATTTGGTTGGCGGCCAAACGAAGGAGCTCATCATTTCCTCTCGTCTTCATCGGTTGGGTCTTAGCTCCTTCTGGGGGTCATGGACGTCCAGTGCATTTATTGCTTGCTGCTCACGATGCGCTGGCCAAGAGTAGTCAACGCAGCCTTCTTACTCAAACGTGGCCGACTTGGCGAAAAACATCGTGCGGCGCCAGGGGTTGTTCTGTATAAGCAAAAGACATATAGCACCCACGGCTATTTGGATAGACAAACGTCAGAAGAAGAAGAAGCAGCGTTCGGCGACGGGATCCCCGTTTATTCGTCACGTCTAACGGTCTCGGAAGAGCGCCACTTGGGTTTCTGAGAATCATTTGTAGTCAGCTTGTTTGTCTATGGCATTCCCTTCTATCCGTCTCTCTCTGTCTCTCTCAAACACGATGCGAAGCGAGACATACAACCTGGCTGCGCTGATGACGAGCATGAATTTATTGGGGCTGTGCGTAACGTCGCACGAACTCTCATGGCCTCCCGGCTCGAGCAGTCAGTTCTACGGGTTCGCACCTCTGCCGGACATTGCATTTTGGCACGGCCCGGGTCTGCTCATTCGGGATACAGTGAGACACCGAACCGCAATCTCGGTGCTCTCACTGAACCGTTCGGGCATCGTGCCTTCATTGTATGACTGGCATACGAGACTCTAGAAACAATTGGTACTTTTTGTTTCGCCTGAAGCCGACAGGAGCGGGGAGCCGGTCAACATGCTCGTCTGCACTACCTCCTGAGAAAGGCTTTTCCCCAATGCGGCAAAACACCAAGTCTGAAGAAAGAAAGAAAAAAACAAGAATATCTTGGCTCCCTCCCGTTGTCTCATCTCGTCCAGAGTGTCGGGTTCTGGCATGTCTCACAAGCAAGCTGATGGGATTTGCCATGAAAAAAAAGTTATCTCGTATACTCACTCGCCGTGGCAGCAACGGCGGCGTAGGAGCTTGAGCGAATTGAGCAGGACCTGGCCCAGGGGTGGGCAGCGGCAGACTGCATCTCTCGAAACTCCTATTCGGTAACCAATTATCTCGCCGAAGATTCTGTCGATTTTCCCGACATACGGGACAGGGGGGGGGAGAGGGGTTGGAGAGACGCGGTCGATGGAAAGTTACGGTTCGGCATCGTCTTCTTAAATCCTCCCCGCATGTCTTTCGCCAACCACTTTTTTCCCCGAAAATATTGCTCTTACCATGGCCGATAGCGTTATTAGAAAAGCCTGCGACCGTTGTCACTCCCAAAAGTTGAGCTGTAAGCGCGTCGGCGACGAGGCCTGTGAACGTTGCCTTAGACTCCAGACCGAGTGCAAGTCTAGCCCTTCGCTTCGGTATAAGAAGCAGCAGCAGCAGCAGCAACAGCAACAACAACATCATCATCACAATCATCACCATCACGCACAAAAACAGCAGCAACGCCAGCAACAAAGACATCACTCGCAAAGCCAGCACAACCCGCCAGAACACTCGCAGTCCCACGTGCAGTCGCAGGATCATCCGGTTCGGATTCCTGTCGTGGGAAACAAGCCACCCAACGGCAGGCGCTCGCCAAAGAGACGTCGAACCTCTATTGAGTTGGAACTCGTGCTCGGAGAGCAAGGTACGTGGAATAAGAGATGTGCAAAGGCAGCAGCCCCCCTTATCGCTGACCCCTTATCCCTTGACATTGATTTTTGTTAACCTCTTACTTTCCGCAAGATCGTGCAGTCCTGGCCCAGACAGAAGAAAACAGGTTAGAAAACCCGTGTGTGAGCATAGTCGAAGCATCGCTGGATCCGGTAGACTTCGACTTTGCCCAATTCGAACAGCTAGGGTTCTTCTCTCCACCGATACACGCGCCACTAGCCCGAGGTCAAGGAGCTCTCGCGGGCGCGGTCATCGAAGGGTTCCAATCGGTCTCGTCGTTCCCGGAACAGTGGGATCATCCTTTGAATCAGGCCACCGACGGCTTCCACCCAACAGGCCAGCCACCGCCTCCGCCGGCATCCACGGTGGAGAGGAGCCAGTTCCCGTCGGTCCTTCCCATCGTCAGTCTCGGCAACGCAGACCAAAGTTACAAGCGGCGACGCGCACGGCTGCGCAATAGACCGAGGCAGATCGCACTGCGCCACGTCACCAACGCACCGGCAACCAAGGAGGTCTCGTCGGACATCCACTGGATGGCGCAACTATCCGAGATCAACTCGCGCCTACTGGACCTCGCGTCCGTCCTGCCACAGCCGGCAGCAGCGCAGTCCACTATCCGGGTATTTTGCAGGCCTGGTGACGAAGCGTTTCCCAACCAGGGCTTTCCCATTGATGAGATGTTCAAGCTCACTCGGCGTGTGGCGGACGTGCTGGACTGTCTGTGCGGTGAAAAGGGCTCGTCGGCCTCTCGCATGGACGGCTCCGACCCGGGAAACTCCATGTTTGTCTTGTCGACGTATGTTCGCCTCCTCGACATGTATCAGAAGGTGTTCAGCCTCGTGCGACTGGAGCTCCTGCAAGCCGATGCCGAAGCAGCCTTTCGCTTCTGGAGGCTCCCGGACGTGCAGGTCGGGTCCTTCGCCGTGGATCCGTCGCCGTCGCTCCAAATGTCCCTCACCATTCAGCTTGCCGAGGAGTTCCTGGCTCGCCTCCGCGCGGCGACGGCGGCGCTGGACCCGGCCCTTGCCAACGGACCCGGGCACAAGGCGGGCGGCGGCATGGAAGACTGCGGCAACGGCAAGTCCATGTTTTCGGATGTAGTGGACGTTTCCTACCGAGCCGTCAAGACAAAGGAGGAGAGCCTTGGGAAGCATCTGGCTGAGTTACGGGACGAGATAGAAGCCTTTTTGGATCGCTAAAATTTTGCAAAAAAAAAAAAAAAAAAGAAGAAGAAGAAGAAGAATAAGGAGAAAGAAAGAAAGAAAGAAAAAAAGAAAAAAAAAACAAACAAGTTGGCTAAGTTTAGAAAGTCAGGTGTGTATGTCGCAAGCACAATCACGTTGATGGCGCAAAATACATGTACGGAATACTGAAGTGCAGGGCTTAACATGCGAATCCCCCCTGGATTGGATATGCTAGTTGCGGTGGTGATGGTGGTGATGGACTTTTTACTTCTTTCCTTCTTTCCTTCTTTCCTTCTTTCCTTCTTTCCTTCTTTCCTTCTTTCCTTCTTTCCTTCTTTCCTTCTTTCCTTCTTTCCTTCTTTCCTTCTTTCCTTCCTGTTTTCCTTCTATCTTCCTGTCTTCCTGTCTTCCTTTTTGTGTGCGCATCTCATTTGTCTCATTCTCTCACGGGGGTCATTCGCGCAAAACCTCGTACTCTCTCTGTCAGTTTACCAACACCATAAATTGCAAGTGCTCCAAGAACGCCATGTAACAGAGTCACAAAAGTGTCACACATTTATTTTTCTGGAAGAAAAGAAGAAATGAAGAAATGCCATGTGCTTTTCGTAAGTGCGTGTCGAGATGCCGGTCCAGCCTACGGTCAAAGACGGAAGGAGAAAAGGTCTCAGCCACCTCGGCTGAAAACCATGTGGATTCGGTGTTTTCGCAGAGCAGATGCGGGTTTGGAGCAAAACGAAGTCGAGAAGGCATCTCCTTGGTGTCGCGTGCTTTGGGCATAAAGCGCGAGAAAAGCATGTCATCACGTTGAGACGTAAAGACTTGCGAGACACTGGCTGAGGAAACTGGCCAGTTGCGGCAAGTGCTTCCCGGCTTGGGGGAGATTTCTCTACTAGTACTAGGCAGGTACGAACAAACCGAAAGAAAGTATACCTCACACACTCACACACTCACACACTCACACACAAATAGATGCATAGTATCCCGAACAGGTAGGTATCTCGCAGGTAGCCGCCGCTCGATACGCGACGGGAGCCGACCGATCGGCACGCGCATAACGCTCGTCTTTTTGCTGCCACGTACTCTTTGACCGATTTTCCACCGAGCTACGTCAAGTTCAGCGTGGCAGGCCGCACACAAAAAGGTACCACATATGTGGCGTCTGTCTCTCTGTCTTGCGCTTTTGGCAATGGACTCGTCGTTTGCGAAACGTACGTAGCATGCAGACAGCCGACAAAAAGAAGCCAGCAGTCATGCCGGATCGGCTGCCATGTCGTGCTAGTGGCGGGACGAAGGAGTCCACATCCTGCGTCTGCTGTTGCTTCGTCTCGGATTCATGGCACGCCATGGGCATTTTGTTTACCTGGGAATGAAGGGCAAGGGAGATGGACTTCACGGTGCCATGTGCAGGGCACACATAGCACACAGTACACGCATCCATCATCGATGTACACGTTTGTACACGACACAGCGGACGCGCACAAAAAATCATGGTGATGCACACGCCCCTCCGCTGGATGAGCCCCGCACACATGCGCAGACACACACACACACACGCACGCACACACACCCCTCCCCCCTCCCCAGCTGTTGCCGGCTGATCTGACGTCTTCTCCGGTACCTGGTCCTGCGCCGCCCGTCTGATCTCGTTTTTTATTGTCCCAGCTGGCTGCCAGTGCCTGTGCCTGCGCACCCCCCCCCCCTGGCACATCACAGCACATGGACTCTGGAAAAACTGGTTGGCCCTACCACGACACCACGACACAAAACCAGCCATTCATATGCCACGAGGACGCAGCTTGCAAGGGGGTGAGGGGCCAGCGCAAGCCAGATACCCAGCAATAGTTACCTGGTCCCTGGCTGACCGGACACTGCTCAAACCGGCGGTCCATCCCATCTTTTCGATTCGATGGTGCTACCCTCGAAAGACCATTGCTGCCGCCTCTTCGACTAGTCTGTGCATTCTGAATAACTTTACCTGCCTGACCATTGGGGTACATATTCATCAGCAACGATAACTTGCCCCCTCCCTCTCCCCGGGACTCCAGCTCTCTCTCATCCGTCCATCATCTCATCGTATCATCCAGCGAGACCGCTTCCCTCGTGTGCTATCATATCACCCTTTGTTGCCATCTTGTCCATCAACCCGTTTCTTGGTCCCTCACCGGACCAACGAACTCGTCTTATATCTACCCATCCCGCCCATCTTCTCCTTCGCTTCACCCTTACCTAGCTTCTCGGGGCTCAGTCTCATACAGTTGCTCTGTCGTCGCCACTTTGCGTTTGGCAAACAAACGTCGATTTTTCCGGGCCACATCCGTCACCATTGCCCCCGCTAAACACCTGACAGTATAAAAACAAAAATCAACAAAAGAAAGCTTTCTTCACCCGTCAAAACATGTGCAACTACATCTACGTAGGTCGTCGTCGTCGTCTCCTCACCCGCTCAAGACTGAACGGACGGCCTCGGATAGCTGACCCGCTTGCCAACTTTAGAAAGAGCTGGGCTGCCAGCACCACTACCACCTGGTCGAGTCATGGTGTTCCAAATACATCGAGACAGGACGGAGATGTCCACCAATTATCGTCAGCAGACAGTACTGGTTAGTGGATGCCAAAGGGTTGACGGTGGGGGGTATGCTGCGAGACGCATATCACTCGCCGTTTTGTTTTTCCCGCTCCCTCTGCCACAAAATCCATGACGGCTAACAAAGACGACAGGGGCGACGAGATCTGCTGTATGTCCAACTTGATCAGACCACTTTCGCGAATTCTCACCAGCAACGTGCATTTCTGCAGAACCTGAGTCGTACTAACGCCTGATCTCAATATAGCCGCCTGTCGCGAACGGCAACAACCCATTGATTACCCTTGGTTGAAGATGATGCAGCGCACCTCACCAGCAGTGGCTTCTCTCCAACGGTCATGATAGGGAAAAGGACAAGAAGAAAGAAGAAAAACAAGGTCCTTTAGGAGCCGCCTTTGGGACTGCTTCTTAAATCATTCATCGTTTGTGCCTCTTCAATGCCTTCCAGTTCACTCACTGTTGATGAGAAAACCATGGTGGAAGCATGACACAAAGCAATCGTCCTCGGGTCAAATGATGCAAAGGAATAGAGAGTTCGTCGACAGATCCTGGTTTGCTTTCAACTCTCATCCGCCGCAGCAGGCTGCACAAATTTAAAAAAAAAAACGAAAATGAAAAAAAAAACGAAGGAGCGCACAAGCAACGAGTCTTCCACGGTCTAGCATTCATTCAGCCATGAACGCATCTGCTACCATGGCGATACAATCATTTCGGTGTGGACTTTGCGTGTTTGATCTGGTCTTGTCAGTTGGTGTGAGTGTATGTGGTTTTCTTGGACGGCGTCTCTGAGTAGGACAAGCGGCGATGCAAGCATCATGTATATAAAATTGTTTTTCTTGTATTCCATTTCTTCTCTTGATGTGTGTGTGTGTAAAATCATTGAGGAGCTTGGAAAACTCGCCCTGCATTTCATGCATTCTCGTGTATGTGTGTGTGTGTGTGTGTGTGTGTGTGTGTGTGTGTGTGTGTGTGTATCTTTGTATTTTTTACTTTTCCGTCCAGTTCAATCATCATGTCTCTGGCGACCAGCGACACTCCCTACTCAGGAGCAACGGCGGCGACTGCCATTCCCAACCAAGATGCGTCGCAACACATTCTACACACACACGCATGCAAAGAGCACCTCTGACCGCAATCCCCATAGCGTCTAAAAGAACCAGCAATGGGTGGACCAAGCCGGACCGGCCGGATGGTCCTTGCGGGTGTCTGATTCCTCCTCCTCCTCCTCCTCCTCCTCCTCTTCTTCTTCTTCTTCATACGCTCTCTTTGTCTACTTGTCAATAATGAGCCAGGCGCGTTCCACAGCATGGAGAGCTATTGCATTTCAATTTTCTCTTGATTTTTTTGTAATGAGCATCGATACCCGGGTTCGTACTCCGGGCGCTGAATCGGGCTTGCCGCTCCCCCCCCCCCCCCCCCCGGCCCCACCTTTGTACACATATCAAATTTTAAATTTCTTTTTGTCACGTACGGATGGGAACATGAACATGTTGGAACACGAACATGGATGTTCTTCCCAGTCAACGCAGATAAGGTACCCTGTATATATAAAAAGAAAAACCAAAGTCACATGAAGGAGGCCTCGTCATCTGCAATGCAGCTTTACGAACACGGGCCGTCCACATACCGGAGTCCAAAACAGGACTGCGCAAAAGGAAAAAGAAGAAGAAAAAAGTGCCAGCCGTGCATCGAGTGTAAATGCACCTTGGTCCTCCCCGACATTGTTCGGCTGCTTTCCTCGCCTCTTCCCGTCCCCGGCGGCTTCGTGCCACCAAGTCAGCCTCTGCCGGCGCCGCTCGTCCGGGGTGGCGGGTGGGGGCCGCGGGCAGGCTGTGATATGCGAAAGGGAAAAGGAAAAAAAAAAAAAAAAAAAAAAAAAAAAAAAAAAGGGGACGGCGACGAAAAAGGGGGGGGATGGAGAGAGAAGAAAGGAAAAAGAAAAGAAAAGGCGGCTGGCTTATTGTGAGCGGGTGCGGACGGGTAATTGTGGGATGGTACTGAGACGGTGAGGGTTTTTTTTTTTTTTTTTTTGCTTAATGGTTGTTTTTTTTTTCTATATGATCATGGGTGTGGACAGCCTATCGACCGTCGACATGGGGGGGGGGGGAGGGGAAAGGTCATCTCCTACCCAGGCAGGTTTACAAAAAGCTGGCTGCACAGATCTGAATGCGTCTTGAATAAAAAGAGAGGTTAGATTGGAGGTAGAGTAGCGAAGAATCATGGTCTGGGGCTTGCAGCAGATGCCGTTGCCTGATTGGCCATAGGGCCGGCAAGGTTTCGTTTCTGTGTTTTGGTGAGCCGAACTTGCGATGATCGATGATCGGCCATTACCGCCCCACCTGGCGAGCAGGCTACAGCTGCCAACGGGTGCAGGCCCGGTTCTGGCGAGTATATGGCGTCAGCGCCGCGGGGCCGCAGATAGGCTCGAGCTCGTGCTATTGAAGAAATCAAACCACCTACGGGTAGGCTTACTACTACCACTCTACATACTACGTAGTAGTACTACTGCTTAGTACTTCCTACCACGTTAGTACAAGTACGTAGTAGGACACGACTTGGCTTCCCAGCACGTGTCGTGTGCAGGTACTAGTAGTAGGTCAGTACGTTGCGTGTTACATGATCCGCAACCGCACCAGGTCACGCGTTCTGGGCCGCGCCATATCCGGAAATTGCGGGGATGTCCACTTGGTTTTTTTACAGGCAAGAACGAAAGACTTTTTTGCTGGCAGGAAGGAATTCACGGTTCACAGTGCGACAAAGCCATGATCGGATCGGACAGCCTGCATGCTACATACAAGCCGAGGACATACTACGTACACAATATGCATTCGCTCGGCAAGGCAGCGTGCGACAGTTGCATCCGCACTGCAGCTTCGCCACAGACAAGCCGGCGGTCCAACCACAGGCTGGGGAAAGGCCGTTTCCCCCTTCTCCTGAGACAGGTCGAAATGACGCCCCTACATACATGCATACAGACATATATGCACGATACGACGACATGCGGGGTGCCGGCGCAGTCATCGGCTACTGATACGACCCCAAGACCTCTCCTCTGCTCCTGACGGCTGATCTGGAAGAATCAAGAATCCCAGCCAGCTGGGGGGGGTGGTCGACCAAACAGACCACTTTCGGCTGGTACTGCTACATCTACCACGACCGACAAGGCTTTCAGAAATGGTAAACGAAAGAAGAAAAAACAAAAAAAAAAAAAAAAGCAACAATTTGATTTCAAAACACCACGCGCTGGAAGAATCCACTCTGGGGAAAACAAAGACAAAAGAAAAAAAAAACAGAGAGAGAGAGAGGCAGGTCCCGTAGTTCCTTTCGATGGATTGCCCCCCCGATTGTCCGCCCAACCCTCTCTTCATGTCCTCTTGCATATAAGCCCGGAGCGTACTCCGGCCCGCCAAGACTAGCGTCGACGTTAATTCTTTCTAATTTTATTTTTCTTCTCAACAACCAAATGGATGCGGTCTAGGGTTCGCCAGGGGGGGCAATGCACCATCGTCTAATCAGGGGGGGAGGGGGGAAAGTCCAGCCATCATATTTCTTTTTTCTCTCGAGAACAACCGCTTTTCACAAAATCAAAAACGGGATACCTGGGTGGATCTGGATCCTGGTAGGAATCGTCTTCTGTCGGTTCGTTTCCTCCCCCCCCCCCCCCCCTTTCTTGATTGACGGGCTGGTTGGTCTCGGCTCGTCGGTCTGGGTTGGCAAAGCGACTCGTTCTTGGTTTTTTTTAGTGTTTTTGTTGTCAACGTATATGTATGCTGTGCCACGTTTGGCGACAAAGGCCAGTGGGAGTAGAAATGCGCCATGGGAGGGAGGGAGGAACCCCCGTCCTCTCAGTCTGCCTCTCTATTCTATCTCTACCACCCCCCCCCCCCCCCTCCCTCCTTTGTTTTTTCCCCTTCCTACCAGCCTTTTTTCAAAAATGTTTGCAACCGGCCAGACACGGATATTGGTTGCCCTTCATCAACAGCTGGTTACACGGGCGGTTTGTTCCGCCGAGTCGCTACTCCCCTTACCCCCCCCCCCCCCTTGGTTTTTTTTTTATTTTTGCCCACCCGTCACAGCTAAATAGCCCGTCACTCGCTTCTCGCGTCTGAAACGCGATGTCGTGGCGTCTTCGATGACATGAGCTGTATGATACGACAGGTGAAAACAATAAGATGGAACAGGATAGAATAGAATAAAAACGATGATATGTGATCAGCCGGCAAGAAGGTATCCTTACAGAGCGCGCGGCGATGGAAAGGCGTCAGAGTTGTTTTTGAGAGAACCAACAAGGAAAAGAGGGGGGTGATGGGTTTGAGACAGTGCATAGTATATGACGATGCGGACATTGTGCGCCATCTCTATTGCGCGGAACGTGATAGATTCGTCTGGTCTATGATCCTGTCCGTGGCCATGTAACAAGCTTGGAACGAACCCCAGTCTGGATCGCCCGCCAACAAAGATGGTGTCATTACGGCGTGTCTTGTCTTCTCGTCTGATAATGTATCAAGTTGTAACTTGTCATGTGGCAATGATTACGGACAATCGTTGCCGTAGGGAGCCCAGCGGCCTTTAGGGTAGCTCATAGTAAAAGAAGATGAATTATAAAGGAAACCACTCAACGCTGGCCACATATGTTCGACGCCGAAAGGGCCTCCCTCCGCCGATGTAGATGGCTTGAAGGTAGCATCGCCTTCCCCCCCCCATGCACGCACCAGAACCTAATATGCGCCATCTCCGCTTACACAACCGTCCACCAGGCAGTAGAAGTAGATATTCCCCTAATTATCCATGAAACAATCGCCCTCCTCCCCCCCGGAGGGGGGGGGGATGCTACACAGCAAGCGCAAGCGCAAGCGCCATGACGGCCAAATATGCAGGCATTACGACCTGGGTTTCCACGACGACGGCCGCAGCAGGAGACGTGGCCTTGATGTTGCACTCGCGGAAAGCGTTGTTGCTGGCACCCTGGTGAGTCAGGACGCCGGCCAGCGTGCAATCCTTGTTGGTGATGACTCGGTCGGGCCCGGGACTCCCTGCGTGATTCTCAGCGTTAGCATTTGCGCAAAACCAACCCCCCTGGTGGAAGAGATTGATGACGGTTTTTTTTTTTTTTTTTTTGGCCATCTTTCCTGCGAAAACAAGAGTCTCAAAATCTCCTGCTCACCCCCGGAGTAGATCTTGCCGCTGGCGAGAATGGGAAACTCGTAAAAGGGCCCAGACAGGCTTTTGAGGCTGAACTTTTCATAGTTCTTGTACTGGTGAGGGTACGAGTTGGACCCGACGGCTGTGCCCTTCCTGACCATCTGGCAGGAGGCATCGGCGGCTTTGGCGACGGCATCGCTGCCGTACTGCGTCGAGCCGCAGGTGGCGGTGTCGCCCGCGGCAGTGACAGCCGCCATGAGACACGACAACAAGGCGAGCGGCAGTCTCATTTTTCTTTTTCTTTTTCTTCTGGTTTCAGAATTGAGGGACGCGATCGGCTGCGGGAAGGGGTGGGTAGTCGACTTCGTCTATCCAGGGGGGGGTTTCTCAACACGGTCGGGAGCGAGATTGTTTGCCGTTGCGCGTTGCAAAGTGCGGCAAGCTCACAATCTTTTCCGGGGGAGGAGAAGAGAGAAAGAGGAATGAGCCGTACATTGTGGTGGGATCAGAGATACAGAGAGAGAGCTAGATCCCTTGAGAGCGGCGCCGACGACTCGACCTTGGCTTGGGGCGGTTCCGGTACTGCTTGGCCAAGATGGAGGGGATGGAGGCGCCGGTTCGGCCCCAGCCACGACGGGATTGGCGAGTGCCGCAACCAGCCACAGACAAGCAGAAGTTTATTGTTAAGCTTCCTGGCTATGATTGGTTCAGCACCTCCTGGATAACCTAATCGTGTGGCTGTCAGAGAAAATCGTCAGTGACTTTGCTAAGCAGGTTCCACTTGGACGCAATTCGTTGACGCTGCGACTTTGCCCATTAAAAAAACATACTCTCATACATAGTAATCATCTAAACTCCCCGGAAACCCCAGAGACCCCGCCACGGGTGGCTGGCTGCAGGCGGGAAAGGGGGAGGGGGGGGGGGGGTTCGACCACCCTCCATTGTGCGAAGAAAAGAAGAAAAAAAAAAAAGACACAAAAGAAAAAAGAGGTGGAATGACGAAGAAAAGGGCGAGCGGTGACATGGGGACATCCACCAAGGCATCCGCCGAGTTCAACTTTTCGTTGCAATTTGCCGCCCAATGACAGGGGCCCGGCAAACGCCTGTCACGTCACCTAGATAACCTCCCCTCGCCCATTGGCTTGCAACATGCTCTTATTCGAGGGTATAGCGCAGCCAGGCCCCCATGCTGCTCTGCCGGCCGATGGTCCATGGCTGATTGCTAGGTTCGCAGTGTCGCGCCGCGCGTCTGACCTGCCTGTATGTGATCTGACGCGAAGCAGAGGGGGGGAAACCCGATGGCCAGCGATGGACTCTTCCTTGCCTGGCCGTTTGACGCCCCATCGTGTGCCGCGTGTGGGGTGGCGACGTGTGATGCGTGCAACCACCTGCAGGTTTTTTTTTTTTCTGAGCAGCGCCCGCGACCTTCTCGAAAAAAAAAAAAAAAAAAAAAAAACCGACAACCCCCTCTCCGTGTCGCCCCCTCTTTCCTTCTCGACCATATTCCTCTCCTCGGCCCATCGTGCTTGCTCTCTCTGGCTTGCGGCTTTGCTTTGTCCTTCTTTCCTTGCTTAGCTGATTACTCCCTGTTCCTTCCAGCGGCGGATACACAGTTCTTCCGAGGCGCGCGCGACAACTAAGCTTCTCCTCCTCTCGCGCACCTGTGCATTTTCATTGGCCGGCCGCCCTGAAAAGGAGGAGCCAGGCCGGTTCTTCAATCTCGTCTGGCCGGACGGCGGAAGGTGCGATGCGCTAGTCTCTGGACTCCTGGCGTTGGCCCCGACACAACCAACCTCTCAGCTCTCAGCAGCTGCCAGCAGCCAGCAGCTAGCTGTCTGCTCTCTGATTCGTGGATCGCCACGCTCGCGCCCCATTCGAAGCGTCGGGCTTCTCAAGCTAAGCACTCGGGTACCACGGTCCACCATGCATCCCAGACACCGCCAGCCTGCTCCCGTGCCACGGTCCCACTCCCACCCCAACTCCAACGCAAACTCCAACTCCAATCTCAGCTCCAGCAACGCCTCTCCGTTCGCCACGGCTTCATCGACCGTGTCGCCGCCCTCGCGCGTTTCCCATCACCAGCCCTTCCCCGCGCATGCTCCCGGACAGGCGTCGGCATACACCTCCCACCTCTCGTCTTCAGACCCTCCCTACTTTGCCCCGGCCCCGCGCGCAAGCCTGCCAGAGCTTGGACATTCACGAGCGCGGAGCGCATCGTCGCTCAGCTCGGCCGTCAGGGAGCCTTCCAGTCGCTCCATGCCTCCGCTGCCGACGTCGCCGCCCTCGCAGGGCCAACTCGTGGGCCGACAGCAGCCGCATCACCATCACTCGCAGTCGCAGGGCTCCTTGAGCTATGGCCCGCCTCCGCCTCGGCCACCTTCTCTTCCCGTAGGACCCACGTCCTCCTTTTCCTCTGGTCGAGATCTTCCTTCGTTGGGCTCTATGTCTCGAACAGGAAGCGCTGGCAGCACTTCCATGTCGATATCAGCCATGCTGGGAGGGCCTCCGCCTGCTTCGCGTGATACCCAACCCCCCCCTCAACAGCAACAGCAGCAGCAGCAGCAACAGAAACAACAATACCCGAACCACGGCCTGCCGCCTGCCTCTGGGAACAGCTATGCGTTGTCGATGCAATCGTCGCCACAAATGAACTCAGCTTCGTCCGAATATCCTTCGTTTCGTCGTCCGCAAACACCCGACCACCCGAGACCATATGATCCCCGTGGGAGCGCGGCACCGTCGCCACACGGGAACTACTCGACGACCCCGGATATGCAACGGTACGGTACTCCGCAAGGGTACCATCAACGCCATCCTTCAGCGCCTGCTGATGCCTCCAGAGAGTCAGGGAGAGCCTCTGCCGGACCTCCACCCGGCATCAACGGTCGTGGCAAACCACCGTACGGGCCCATGCAGTCACGACCGTTGGATGTCGGTCGCACCGAGGATGCATATCCGCGTCGAGACGATGGACGACAGTCCACAGGCGTCGAGTATCCCGCCGAACGGCCGAGCTTCAGGTCATACCCATATGACGACAGATACCGAGCCGAGAGAGATCGTCAACCGGTGCCCGAGCACCAAGAGAGGGACAGAGACGGCCGGGAACGAGCATACTCCGGGGGGGCAGACTCGCGCCGCCAACACATGTCACCTCATGAACTCGGTCATCGTGATGTACATGCGAACCAGTCACCTTACGGGCGGCCACCGGATCCTCGAGACTCTGCTCGTGACCAATGGGGCAGGTCCAACCCGGATGCCGGTTACAGGCCCCCCCCACCTATGGATCATTCGTCACGACAGCCACAGCATCCCGATTATCCTCCCGTGTCCGGAACATACTCTCATCCCGGTGCTCCATATCAGACTGCTCCCCCTTTGGAGAGATATGTATCATCATCAAATACCAACCACCTATCCACGACCGCACCCCCGCCGCCTACCCAACAACAGTACGATGCAGAGCGCGCCCGCATAGATCAGGTCCACCAGAAATTGCCGCCGCAACCGCCGCCGCCGCAACCGCAACCGCACCACGGCGCTCTCAGGGCTCGCGAGGAAGCCCTCGGACCGACCCCGGCCGGCTACAGCAGCGCACATGGTCCGTCTTTCGAACAGCCCCGCAAGAGCAGTGATGAGCACCACGGTCCAAACGGGCTGCAGCGGAACCTCCTTGCAGTCCAAGACATCAGCCGAAAAGGAAGGATGTCACCTCTGCCGCAGGCAGTGCAGGGTGCGCAGCCCCAGCAGCCTGGACCTGGGACAGAGCCGGGCATCAAGAGCGAGTTTGGGAGAATGTTCTCGGGCATTGGCAGCGGCGTTAGTGGTATTGCCATGTCGAGCCCGATTCCATCCTCGGGAGCCACCTCATTTCCGAATCAGGGTCTACACTCAGGCGGCACGAAACGAGACGACCTTGACAATATGGCAGAGTCGGGGTTGGAAAACGGCGGGAAGGGAGGCAAGGGAGGCAGCGGTGGTAGAAGGCGAAAGTTGAGGGATGAAGACAACCGCGACGATGAAAGTTCCGGTAGGTTAACACCTGCGGGAGGTAGGGCCAGCAAGCGGTCCAAACCCCATCAGCATCACCATCACCAGTAAGTCTGCTCCGCTGGGACGAGGCATCCCCCCTCCTCCCTCCCCCCTCAAAAAGGAAGAGAGAGAGAGTGAGTGAGTGAATAACTAACCGGCATCATGCAGCCACCATCACCATCATCACCATGGCCAAGACGCCCTCCCCTCACCAACGACGGGAGCTGCTACATTCAAAAATATCAAGGGTGCTGCTACCCCTACGGGTTCGCCGGCAGAGAAGGCCCACCATCATCACCATCACCATCATCACAGCCAAAAAGCTGTTCAGCCAGCACAGAGCAGCCAGACCAAACCCGCCGCGCCGACCATGCCCCCCAAGACAAGAACTATTGTGTCTTCTCAGGCTGTTCTGAGCTCGGTCGCCCATTGCCCGAGGCATCATCTGGGCGATTTCATCTATGAGCCTGGACTCAAACCCGGCCGGCTACTTCCGAACGTCCCGACGCATCGAGGATTCTCATCAAATCCAAAACCACTCCCCTGGGAGATGATCAAGGAAAAGGAGAACTGCACACTGACAGTCAAGGTCCCACGCGCTCACCTATCGGCTCCGGCCAGGGAAGAGATCACTGCACGGGCGTATCTCTGGGGCACCGACGTGTATACCGACGACTCGGACGTGGTAGCCGCCTGTATTCATGGAGGATGGATCAGGGGCGAGTGGACGGACGATGTCGACACAGCCATGCTGGACCTCGAGAATGGCCCGGAGGGCAAGCGGAAGACCAGAGCCCAAATGCCTGAAATCCCCAGCCGCGAATCTGAAGGCGTCATTGCAGCACCGCCGCCGTCAGGACCCATGGCGATCCCTGTGGACCGCGATCTGCATGTCAACGTATTGATTCTCCCGCGACTGATCAAGTACACGAGCTGCACCCGCTACGGGATCACGAGCCGGGAATTCGGAGGGTTACACGGCATTCGCCACTCGACCCACGACGGCCTCAGCTACATGATCAAGAGCATTCGTTGGGTGGAGAACGGAGCTGGGCCGCAGGCGAGGCTCCGCGGCAAGGCCCGGAGAGAACGAATGCGAAAAGCCATGAAGGAGGTATCAGCCAGTTTCGGTAACATCAACGGGTCGGAGCCGGAGCACGACAAGGATCGCAACGGTCTGCTCAAACAAGACACAGCCGTGGGCTGGAGGCAAAAAGACGAGCCAGCGGCGCCAGTGGAAGAAGGGGAGAAACATGTCCAGGGTCAAGCGAGAAGCGGATCTGACAAGGAGAATCGAGCTGGCGTGGAAACGGGTCTCGTGCAATCCGCCGATGGTGATGGCGACGCGAGTGCAGTCAACAAACATGTTGGCATGGCCGAGACGACAGAAGCAGCCGAGACAGTTGACGGTAACAGACCGTCCGTGGAGACGAAAAGTGATTAATGTGACACCTTTTTTTTTTTTTTTTTTTTTGCCCAAACTGCAATGGCGCATGAATACCCGAGCGGATCTGGGAGTACATAGGAAAAAAACACAATGCCTGCGGAAGCACAGTAAGAATATCGATTGTCAAATCAAGCGAAGCACGGGTCTGAACTGCCTCTATTATACAGTTATTTTTCCAACACTTTAGTACAAACACATAATTGAAGAAGAAATGCCTTGCTTTCTATTTTTTTTTTCTTTTTTTCTTTGGTTTTGCTTTTTATTTTATTTTCGACGTTTTATATTTTTCCATTTGGCCCGTCTCGTTGACGTCTGACACGGCCAAATGAATGACCGTAGCATAGGGAAACAATATCCCATGACAAGGCCATTCTCTTCTTGGGTAGTAGGTTGAAAAGAAGAGGGGGGGAACATGTACTTCTGCACATGATATGGTCGCCAGAGACCGGAAAGTGAGGGCCAACGCGTCAAAGAAAGCCCTCTCTCTCCCCCCCCCCTCCCCTTCTTTCCTCTTCTCTTCTTCTTGCCTTTTTTTTGGCCTTTTAGAAATCAGTCACACGCCCATTGTAGCTCCAGTCACCCCGATCGCCCCATCTTAACGGCTCGTTCTTGGGGCCGCCGACCTCGCCGGTCCTCGGGTTCTTGTCCCCCTCGAACTCGGGCGGCGCGCCACGGAAGACGCCCGCGTAGACGGCGGCGTCATCGTCGTCGTTTTTTTGTTTTCGCGCAGCGGTCTCGGCTTGTGTCGTCTTGGCTGGGTCGGGCTGCTGGAAGGCGGATGACAGGGAGGCCTTGCGCTGGAGGCGCTCGAACTCGGCTTGTTGGGCTGGGGGGAGTTTGGGGGGCGAGGGGCCGGATGTGAAGGAGGAGGATGGGCGGCGACCGGAGAGGCTGGTGGCGCGGGCGATGAGATGGAGGCGGGGGGTTTGAAGGAGGAGACGATTCATGATGATGGTGTTTTGGTGGCTGTGGTGGATTCCTTTGTTTCCTTCTCTCTCTGTTTTTATTTTTGTTTTTGTTTTTGGCTAGTTGGGGTTCTTTTTTTTTTTTCCAGCTGGAGATGGCGAGTTTTTTTGGGAGATGGGGTGGCGATGGAGGGGGGGGGGGGGGGTGGAGAAGGAAGAGTGGAATAACATAATGAATGGGAGGGGTGGCGACGGGTTGGCGATGACACATGCAGTTCGTTTTCCTATCTGGGATAACTTGCTTGCTGCTTCCATCCAGCTTGCCTTGAATGCCTCATCAATTCTAGGTTCTACCCGCCGCGACGGCTAATCGGCTGCACGTGTTGATTGATTGGGCCTCTGAGCGAAAGTGAAAATAAGAAGGAAGATGGCGTTGGCCCCGAGTCAACAGCCAAAGACGCACGCGAAGCTCCGTTGTCGGCGAGGCGTCTGCGTCGAAGCTCCGTAAGGAACCAACCAGCTCACCAATCCCTGTTTGTCGCTCCCCAGACCTTTTTTTTTTTTTTTTTTTTTTTTTCCCTTCTCGCATCAGTCCATCGAGTCAGTCTCATCTGCCAATTCCGCCATCGAACAATCGTCGTCCGCTTTTGCCGCTTTGTCTTAGTAGTTCGCAATTGGGCAAAAAAAAAAAAAAAAAAGAACGAAGACAGAAAAAGAAAAGAACAAGAGGCTGCAAGAATGGCTTCAGACTCTGCTTCCACGTTCCTCTGGGGTGGTCGCTTCAGCAGTAGGTTCTAGGTCTTCACTCCCCCTTCCCCTTTCTCTTCAAATCTGACGCAAATTTCGGCTCGTTGAAAGGAGCCATGGCTTTGAAGGGTTGCTGATCTGGATCTTCTCTCTCTCTCTCTCTTTTTTTTTTTAAAAAAAAAAAAAAAACAGGCGGCCTCGATGACCTGATGATGCAGTTCAACGAGTCGCTCTCCTTTGACAAGTGCCTCTGCCACGCCGACATCCAGGGCTCCATCACGTTTGCCCGCGCACTGCAGAAGCTCGGCATCATCACGGCCGGCGAACTGGACCAGATCACGGGCGGGCTGAAGAAGGTGGGCGAGGAGTGGGACAATGGCACCATGGTCATCAACCCCAAGTCGGACGAGGACATCCATACCATCAACGAGCGGCGGCTGGGCGAGCTGATCGGCACCCAGGTCGCCGGCAAGCTGCACACGGGGCGGTCGCGGAACGAGCAGGTCGGCGTCGACATGCGGCTGTGGGCCAGGGCCCGGCTCGAGGACATCTCGGCGTCGCTCAAGGAGGCGCTGACCGTCTTCACCGTCAAGGCGGAGGCGTCGCTGCCCGTTCTGATGCCCGGATACACGCACCTGCAGCGCGCCCAGCCCGTCCGCTTCTCCCACTGGCTCCTGTCGCACGCCACCTTCATCCTCGGCGATCTGCAGCGCCTGGCCGGCGTGCAGGAGCGCGTCGCCAGCTGCCCCCTGGGCGTCGGCGCGCTCGCCGGCAACCCCTTCGGCATCGACCGCGACTTCATGGCGAGGGACCTGGGCTTCCCGTCCATCCACCCCAACAGCCTGGCGGCCGTGGCCGACCGGGATTTCGTCGTCGACATCCTGCAGTGGGCCAGCCTGCTGATGGTGCACCTGAGCCGGCTGAGCGAGGACCTGATCCTCTTCTCCACCGCCGAGTTTGGCTTCGTCCAGGTCGCCGATGCCTACAGCACGGGGAGCAGCCTGATGCCCCAGAAGAAGAACCCCGACAGTCTGGAGCTCATCCGCGGCAAGGCCGGTCGCGTCATGGGACAGGTAAGCTCTTTTTCTTTTTTTTTTTTTTTTTTTTTTTTTTTGGTCACGTCACGCATGCTTCTTCTTTTACAATCTCGAAAATCCATACTTACATGGTTTTGAAAAAAAAAAAAAAAAACCGCAGTCGTCCGGCTTCTTGTCGTCGCTCAAGAGCCTCCCCACCTCGTACAACAAGGACCTCCAGGAGTCGGTTGAGCCCCTCATCGACTGCCTCAAGACGGTATCGGACTGTGTCAAGATCACGGCCGGCGTGGTCGCGACGCTGGAGATCCGGCCCCAGAAGATGAAGGCCGCCCTGACGGCCGACATGCTCGCCACCGACGTGGCAGACTACCTCGTCCTCAAGGGCGTCCCCTTCCGCGAGACGCACCACATGGCCGGCTCGGTGGTGCGCAAGGCCGAGGAGCAAGGCGTCTCCATCGCGGATCTGAGCCTCGCCCATCTGAAGGAGATCTCGCCGCTCTTCGAGGCCGACATCAAGGATGTGTTTGACTTTGAGAGGAGCGTCGAGAAGAGGACCTCCAAGGGCGGCACCAGCAAGGCCTCCGTGCTAGAGCAGATTGCGGCCATCAATGCTTTTGTCGGCAAGTAGTGCAGTTGCAGTGTTTTTGTTGGGTGATTACGAAGGCGGGATTGGGGGTAAGTAAAAAATGACATGTGGTTTTTTTTTCATCTCTTTTCAAGAGAAAACTAGGAAGAAAAGAAGATGAGATGCATTTCCTACTTTTCCATCTCTTGTTCGTGTCGTCTGTTGTTTCGTTTCGTGTGGCTGGGGCGGAGACGTCTCATTTGTTCGCGGTCCGTTCCCCTACGTAGTAATCTTGTCCGCTCGGCTTGGCCCGAAACGGCGGCCACCATCTAAGTGGCTACTAGCGTTGGGGTCTGATTGGGGCAAAGGGGGGGGGGGGGGGTGTCTAAATTGGCAGGGAACGAAGGTTGCGAGTGTTTCATCACGTATTTATTCATACATAATACATAGATATATTCATGTAAATTGACGCCGTCGTCCCCTCCTATATCTACTCTCACGCAATCCCTCCACAACTCCATTCCCACACGAGACTGTCCGGAGAAGTTGAAAAGAAGAAAACCCCCGTAGTGGAGGCACAAAGAGGAAATGGACCGCCGTTTCCCCCTTTACCCCGGAACCTCGGTCTGCTTGTCTTTTCAAGGGGGGCAAGGGGGCCGGCCTTGGGTACGTCTTTCGGCGCTGGTCCGGAGAGGAGAGGGGAGGGGAGGAGAGAAAAGGGGACGGGGCAGCCCTCATCAAGCCTACGCCACGCAGTTGGATCGGTACCCGGCGTTCTGGCAGCAGGACATGAAGGCCCTGACTTTGAGGACAGAATCCAGCTCAGGCGAGGGACAGTCCTTCCTTATCAGGGAGGAGCCGCCGCGCACGCAGCATTCCCTTGTGGCTCGGAGGGCTCCGGAGCTGAGGCGTCTTCCCCGCCAGAGAAAGCATTGGCATGCGTGGACGGACGATGCCATGGCGGCGATGGCCAGAATGGTGGCGAGGAACCGCATTGTTCGCGGGGGTTGTGGGTTGTGTGGTGCGGGAGAGTGCGGTGGATGTAGTATGGTGTTGTTTTTTGTATTCTTTTTATGTGTTTTTGCTTTCCCTTCGTAGCACGGACAAGAAGAGTAAAGTTGACTGTTGTTGTTGGCTGTTGACTGTTGTTGTTTTTGTTGTTGCAATTGTTTGCTCTGATGCTTCTGCTTGCTTCTCAAGGCCACGACATTATCCATTCATTGCCTCTTTCTCTCAAAGATGCGAGAAAAACGTCTCCTTTTTATAATCCAGCTTACCATCACCACTGGGAGGGAAGGGGGAAGGGGGGGGGGGGGGCGATCGGACACTTTGTTCCCCTTCCTCGAGCCATTGCGTATCTGTGTGTGGTGCGAGAGAATACAATGATGCTCACCTGTTATGCATTCCCGACAGCGCCCATCCTATAGGAAGGGCGGAGTTTTGGATCTGACAAAGGATTCTGGCGAGAGACGTCCGAGGAACAAACTCGTTGCATAGACCGGTGCTTCCCGAATCGGAAGTCCTCGCCCGTGTTTTTCGCATCCTCATGGCTCTGAGGGAATGCGCAGCTCGAGACGACTTGCCGACTGCTGCATGATGACGATGTCTTTTTTTTTTTTTTTTTTTTTTTTTTTTTGCAAGGGCTGCGAGTCATGTCCCTTTTTCTTTTTGATTTCTCCTCTTCCTTCAATGACCAGAGTTCCCAATCGTCTCAAAGGCCTTCCTGCGCGGACGCATATGCCCAGGAAGGATGGCCGATGCAGCAAGCGGCGTCGAGGCCACGACGCCTCGTTTCGTCGACGGAATCGATCCTCTCCGGATGGCCAGAACGTCAAGGGGATTGATGAATTGAACTTGGTCGGATTCCTTTTTTTTAGTTTTCAACGCCAGAAACCCCCCACCCCGCTTTCGTGCAAAGTTGACAGCCCGCTCCTTTCACCAATCAAGAGCCTTGGAGCCCCGCCTTCCCTCACAATGGCATGGCGGGAGGGGTAATGTGGGGGGGAAACCATGGGGGCCCCCCCCGAACCGAAGCAACTTTCTCCAACAAACCAATCCGTCATCGTCGTCAACCTGGAGTGAAGCCCGGCCGGGGTCCACAAACCCTCCCTTTCTCACTTTCATTGTTTTTTTTTATTGATGGGAAACTGGGTGAACGGAAAGAGAGGACGAGAGAAAGAAAGCACGAGAGAGAGAAAGCACGAGAGAGAGAAAGCACGAGAGAGAGAAAGCACGAGAGAGAGAAAGCACGAGAGAGAGAAAGCACGAGAGAGAGAAAGCACGAGAGAAAGAAAGAAAAAAAGAAATCAGTACGTGAATACAGACCAGGAGAAAGATAAAAACTAGATCAACCCAACCATGGCCACTGCCGTCCATTGCCTCGCCTGTTTCGAGGCCCTCGACGCCAATCTTGGCAACCGCAAGGCCCTCTCCCTCAGCGAGATCGAGGCCTCGTACGCCCTCTACACGAGCTCCCTTGCCGGTCCGGCTAACCCGTCCTCGTCCTCGTTCTCGTCCTCGTCTTCCTCCTCCGCCTCGGCCTCCGCCGCCCGGTCCCCGACCACCTCCACCCCTGCGACGTCGACATCCTCCCTGCCCCTCGACGCCGGCCCGGCCCCCCTTTTTGTGACCTGGAACACCGTCGACGGCGATGACGATGACGGCGACGGCGACGGCGACGGCGTATCCCTGCGCGGCTGCATCGGCACCTTTGAGCCCCGTCCCCTCGCCCAGGGCCTTCCCGAGTACGCCATCATCTCGGCCCTACACGACACGCGCTTCCCTCCCATCTCCAAGGCCGAGCTGCCCTCCCTGCAGGCCGCCGTCACGCTGCTGACGGACTTCGAGGAGGCCCGCGACCCCCACGACTGGGAGGTCGGTACCCACGGCATCAGGCTGTCCTTCACCGACGCCGGCCGCCGCTTCGGCGCGACCTACCTCCCCGATGTGGCCGCCGAGCAGGGCTGGACAAAGGACGAGGCCCTCTACAGCCTCGTCCGCAAGGCCGGCTGGGGCGGCAGCCGGTCGAGGTGGAGTGCTCTCAAGCTCAAGCTCACGCGGTACCAGGGCCGCAAGGCCAGCCTCGGCTATCCCGAGTTCAAGAGATGGAGGGACTGGCTGGCGGCAAGGCAGTGACGAATGCTATTGGAAACAAGACGAACCGGGCAATCTTCAATAGACTTGGCAATTTTCGTGTTTTGCGGCACGGAATACCGGTTTTTTTTTGGTTATTATTTTATTTTTGCCATTTTAATCTCCCCCCCTTCCCCCGCCTTTGAGCGTATGTTCTCACCACTACCTTTTAACGTAACTCGGGCGCCTGTGTTATGCGGCTCCTACCACTCGCTACTTTTTTTTCCCACGTTGTATTCGATTCTTCTGCCTTCTCTCTCCCCCCCCCCCCCCAATCCCCCCAATCCCCTTGCCCCTTTAAGTGCATATTTTATCATTATATAGCGCAGGCGACCCGTCTACTGCAGCTCTTGCCACCACTTCCTTCTTTATTTTTTTTTCTTTCTTTCTTTATGGAGGAGAGGAGGGGGGCGGAGGCACTTGACGTCTCACTCCGTTCTTCCCCTCCTCTCCCTACCTTCTCGAGCATGTGTTTTTACTTCGTACATTTACCCGACTTAGGCGCCTATCTCTCGCGGCACTCACTACCTCTCTTTTTTTTTTCTTTTGTCTTTTCGTTTCGTCCTATTTGTCGGCCCACCCTCCTTTGGCCCCTTGGTTGGCTTTTCAACAAAATACACGATACTACACGTATGTACAAATCTCGCCTCCCGGATGCATTGTCAGCGCTGTCGCCTGGTTCTCGTCGACTCTTTGTGAAGCGGGGCGTCTCGCTCTTGCGGAAATGGGGAGCCACGGGGGGTCTTTCTTTCTTGCCGAGTTGGTGGTGTCAACCCAAGCCAAGACATCACACGATTCTCCTTTTTTTTGTTTCCAGATTTTTGAAAAAAAAAATTCATTCATTTCCTTGAAAATCGACGCCACAACTCCTAACTTCGCTATATAGAATATGCAACAAATCGACAAAGAGCACAACGCCACTGTAAGGCATTGAAAACAGGCTACAGCCACAGGGCACACATGTCGTTTCTTTTCCCCGACCAAAAGGATGTCACTGCATGTGTGCTGTGTGTGTGTTCTTGTTAGTTGGTTTTATCCTCTTCGTGGCGTTGTGGAAGGACAACGCACCCAGTCGGCTCTTCACCAGCATCGAAACCGTCTCCAGAAACCGCTTCGTCCCCTTCCCAGGCGTGTTCCTTCGCCGTTGAAAGCCGGGCCTCTTTGCCCATGAGCTCTCTTCTCGCTGTCACTGTCGGTTGGCAGAGGGGTCAGCGGCCTGGTCATGCCCCGCGCGTTGAGCTCTATGTTGTCCAGCACACCCATCTCGGCAAGTCGTCGTTTCTCGACTACGCGACGGATGATTAGAGCAAAGGTCTCTTCGATGTTGACCTCCAGGCGGGCACTCGTCTCCATGAAGCCACAGCCGCGTTTGCGTGCCCATTCCAGGCCCACGGCTGCGGGAACTTGCCGGCTCTCCTGCAGATCGCACTTGTTTCCCACGACGATTTTCACAGGAGGAACTGTCGGCGAAGCACTGGTGTGAATGCCATTGACACTGACTTGCTGGCCACCTGATCTGCGTGCGTGGACGATGTTGTCCACGCGCGTCTGCGTCTCCATTTCGATGAGATCGTCAGAGTACTGCAGAGCTTCGAGCGATTCACGTGCTGTGATGTCATAAACCATGAGAAAGGCGTCTGCGCCCAGATTTGATGACGTCCACATGCCGCGGTACTCTTCCTGGCCAGCTGTGTCGATCAGGGACAGGCGGTAGGTTGTGCCGTCGATGCAACGCGTGACAGTATAGGAATCCTCAATGGTGGGATCATAGTCGGAGGTCCATTGCGAACGGACGAGGCGCAGTGTGATGGAAGACTTTCCGCAACCGCCGTCGCCACATATGGTGATGGAGATTGGCACGGGCTGTCTTTGCTCTGGCTGGGACGTCATGGCTTCAGTTCAGGCTTTGGAGGGATGGAAGGGAGGAAGCACAACGAGGGTGGACTATATAGCTTTGCAAGGAAAAGGAAAAGGAAAAGGGAAAATGATGGAGAGAGAGAGAGAGAGCGTGTATGTGTGTGTGTGAGAGAGTGGGTTGAATGAGTTGAGGGAGTGAATGAGTTGGTGAGTTGGCTAAGTGAGTGAATGGGTCGGTGGAGGCTGTGTGTGTGTGCGTGTGTATTGGGAGGAGGAAAGATGTTTGGCTTGGGAAAGTTTGGGGGAAAGGGACCGAGGGGGGCGCGACGGGCATGTGGAATATATAAAAATATCAATCCGGTCTCGCCTTTGGTGGTCGGTGGTGCAAAGGAATGATGGGTGGATGAGGACGAGTGTGTGTGTGTCGAGCGATCAATCAATGACGGGCCGGTCCAGAATGTCCAGAATCACCAGAATGTAATGTCGCCCTGCAGGAGGGAGACGGAGACGGAGACGGAGACGAGGGGGGGGCTGCCAGACAAGCAAGCAAACCAGACAGACAAACCAGACAGAACACAAAGCAAACCAGACAAGGTAAGGAGCAGCAAGGAGAAGGAGATCAGAATGCAGGAGAAGGGCCAGGTCCAGCGGAACGATTGGACGAGCACCCGGGCGGGCGGGGTCCCGGCACAACGGAAAGCCCAAGCCAGACAGCCAACCCCAGCCCCCCCCTTCCAAAATAAATAAAATAAAATAAACCAACCGTGCATGCCATCGGCCCTGGGGGAAGAAGAAGAAAAAACCCCAAGTGACTGACGTCTTGGTTTTTTTTTTTTTTTCTTCCCAGATGCAACGTCATGCGGCCATCACGCCACCTCCTCGTCACCTGCGTCCCATGTTTTGCACCGACAGACTGGGAGGGGTGAGAGGGGGAATGAATGTTCTTCAACAGGGGGTGTGTGAATGGAGGGGGGGGGGGGGGGGGTGCCGAGGGGCCCGGCTGATGGATTTCCAAATCTTTTTGACATGCATATCTATGTACATACTATGTACTAGGTGTATAGTATATACTAGTATTTGTATACCATGTGTTTTTTTATTTTATTTTATTTTATTTTCCTCTCTCCCCTTTCCCTTTCCCCTTTCCCTCCCTCCCCCCCCCCCCACACCTCCTCCCCTGGGCGGTACATCCCCTGAAGATGATTGGTGGGTCGTTACGTCCACTGACCCGACGGGCCATCCCTTTGATTTTTCTCATCACGTGTGGTCAGCGGTTAACACGGAGGGGAACCCCCCCTCTCCCCCTCTCTCCCTCCTTCCCCCCTGGCCTGGCCACTTCATTCCGCACACACTCACACATACTACATAGTACGTACACATACACACAACACAACACACGACACACACACACACAGAAGAAGAAGAAGAAAGAAAAGAAAAAAAGAAAAAAGAAAAAAAAAACCAACAGAGAAATGAACGAAATGTTGCATCTCGCCAATTCGCCCTTCCGCCCTTCCGTGCATGGCTGACCCAACGCCCAACGTCTCAACCAAAACCAACGCTCAACGAGTTCTCTCTCCGCAATGCTTTGGCCGTTTTTTATTTTATTTTTTTACCTTTTTTTTTTTTTTTTTTTTCTTCTTCTTTATCGATGGTAGGCTCAGCCTCGTGGCTGCATGTGCGATGCCGAGATTGTCCGGGGCAAGGCGGTTCGGCGAATCGCCTGGCGGGATATTGCGCCTGCTGTGCTACCAATACTACGTGACCTGCGTGATTGTCGGTTTTGTCTTTTTTTTTTTTTTTTTTTTTTCCCCTGCCCTGTCTGTTGGATTGGACATGGACTTTGGTTTGCTGCTTTGCATGTAGCCGCCGTGTCTGTCTGTCTGGATCTCTCTCTTTCTCTTTCTCTTTCCCTTTCCCTTTCTCTGTGCTCTCTTCGCTCGCTCTCTTCTCTCCCCCTCTCCATCTACTCTCCACGGCAACTTGAACGATGGAAAGCCAATGCAACAAGAGGAGATAACAACAGCAATGTTGGTTTTTTGCTATATGTCACCCTTGATGATATGTCTGGTTCCATCATGAAAGCCGCTTTTTGCCGGGCTCCATCGTCGCTAGTCTGCCCCGTAAACTGGCGGACCGATCTGGATTTTTTTTTCCCCTCGTCCGCCTCTTCTTCCCTCATCTTCCTCTCCATTTTTTTTTTTTTGCCCTCCTTTCCTTTTTGCTCCGATCCCCGTTACTATAGATACAAGAATCTGCCGCCCTCCTGTTTTTTTTTTTCCCACCTCAATTTTGTCCCTACCGCTCAAAATATCATACCTACCCTACAGGACAACGCACTCAGTTTCCCCGCATTCCCCCCCCCCCCCCCCTTCTCTCTTCCAAAAAAGAAAAAAAAAGGGAGAAGAAAAACGTGAGACATTAAAACCAAAATGACACCCTCGGCTGCGGATGGATGCTCCAATGGCCATTCCAGCGGCCACTTCATTGACGCCGACACGACGCATCTTCACAGAGCTGAGGAGTTGGATGATGTACGTGACACATTCTAGATTCTAGATTCTGTTCTGGCTGTCTCTTGTTCCTGCTGGGGTTTCACGGTCGGCTGACTCACGGATGTGAACGAAAAAAAAAAAAAAAAAAAAAAAAAAAAAGCTCATACTGGCTGTGCGTGACTTAATCGTCCCGTTTGTAAAAGCGGCTGACGACGCCGCCGCGGATCGGCAAACCGGCCGTCTGCCTCTCGACGCCGCAGGGAATTCCCAAAACGTGCTTGTAGAATGTATCAGGCCAGAAAAGCTTGTCGCACAACTCGCCTTGGCCCTGCCCGCCGAGGGCCAGGGTCGACAAGGACTCATGCAGGGCATCGCAAACGTGCTCAAGTACAGCGTCAATACCTGGGACCAGGGTTTCATGGACAAGCTGTATGCCAGCAACACCCCGGTACGTCGATGAGTTGTGGCTATTTGTCATGATCGTTCAAAAAAAAAAAAACTAAAAAAAAAAAAAAAAACTGACCGCGCTTGCAGGTCGGTGTCATCTCTGACATGGTGCTATCGGTCCTCAATACCAACGTGTGTATTACCCATTCACCCCCCCCCCCCCCCTTCCCTTCCCTTCCCTTTCTGGACGTGGCAAGACTCCATGACACAGAATCTTGGGAGCCAGCAGCAGCCTGTAGACTAATCTCGTTGAGGGATAAAAAAAACATAAAAATAAAAAAAACCAGCTGCACGTGTACCAAGTATCGCCGGCGCTCACCGTCATCGAAAAGACGACTGCGCGCGCACTGGCAAACCTGTTCGGCTTCACGGGTCCGAGGGCCGGCGGCATCACCTGCCAGGGAGGCAGCTCATCCAACCTCACGTCACTCGTAGTTGCTCGCAACATTCTGTACCCAGACACCAAGGTCGAGGGCAACGGCAAATATGACTTCGTCGTCTTCACCAGTGCCCACGGCCACTATTCCGTGGAGAAGAGCGCCATGATCTGCGGCATCGGCTCCGCGAACGTGTGGAAAGTCCCCGTGGACGAGGACGGGAGCATGAAGGCCGATGCTCTCCGCGAACTGGTCATCAGGGCCAAGGCAGAGGGCAAGACACCTCTCTACGTCAACACGACGGCCGGGTCAACGGTCCGGGGCTCCTACGACCCGTTCGAGGCCATCTCGGCCATCTGCAAGGAGTTCGGGCTGTGGATGCACATCGACGCGAGCTGGGGCGGGCCGGTCGTCTTCTCTGCCAAGCACAAGCACAAGGTCAACGGATCCCATCTGGCCGACACCATCACCACCAACCCGCACAAGATGATGAACGCCCCGACGACGTGCTCCTTCCTGCTCGGCCCCGACATGAGCCTGTTCAACAAGGCCAACAGCACGGCGGCGGGATACCTGTTCCACGCCAACGCCGGCGAGGAGATCTGGGACCTGGCCGACCTCACCCTGCAGTGCGGCCGTCGCGGGGACAGCCTGAAGGTGGCGCTGGCCTGGCTGTACTACGGCGCCGACGGCTTCGAGAAGCAGATCGACCACGCCTTCGCCATGGCCTCGTTCCTGTACGAGTCGGTGCGGAAGACGGGCAACTTCGCCATGGTGTCGACGGGTCCCCCGCCCTGCCTGCAGGTGTGCTTCTACCACGCACCCGGGGGCGAGCTGTCGGGCGACGCAGCGACGAACTCGGAGACGACGCGGAAGATTGTGGAGAGACTGGTCGGGAGAGGATTCATGGTGGATTATGCCCCCGGCGATGTCGGCCACTTCTTGCGCGTTGTGGTCAACATGCAGACGCTGGTCGGAACTGTCGAGGGGTTGACGAGAGCCTTGGAGGAGGTTGCCGCCGAAATCGCGTAGAGTGGAAGATTGGAGAAGAGTGGGAAAGGAAGAAATAGAGAAAAAGAACAATAGAAAAAAAAAAAATAGAAAGCCTTGTAAAACAAAACAAAAAAAGACTTTGCCGTGAAGTTCTCGTCGCCTTCCACAAAATCGAAGTGCGGGTTGAAGGAAGAGGGGGGGGGGGGGGGGGCATGGGCGGCTGCGTCCGATAAGCGCGATAAGCCCGGTTATAGAAAAAAAAAAAAAAAAAAAAAAAAAAAGAAGACAACACCATCACCACCCTCTCGTCAACCTCATCATCATCACAACGCCCGACGAACACGCATAAAACCCCTGACCAAAATGCCAAAGCCACGAACAAAACGTGGCGCCCAGCGCGAGGAACGCAAGCGCAAGCGACATGACGAGGCCAGAGCAGGCGGCGTGACCAACGACGACCACGATCCGAAGCGGCAGCGTACTGAAGATGGTGGCGCCGACGAGGATGCCACTCCGGGCGGCTACGACGACGACGACGACCACCACGACCACCACCACGACCACCACCACAACGATCATCAGCAATACGAAGGCGACGGGCCGGGCGAAAAGGAATTCTTCGGGATGCTGGCCGACGAGGAACAGGAGTACTTCCGACGAGCGGACGAGATGCTCGAGCTGAACCAGTTCCCGACGACGGAGGACCGCGACCTGTTCCTGGAGAGCGTCTTCAAGGAGGCGCAGGGCAAGGAGCTCAAGCTGGCGAGCAGCCAGTCGTGCTCGCGGCTGATGGAGCGGCTGATACAGCTGGCGAGCACGGCGCAGAAGAAGCACCTCTTCGAGGCCTTCGGCGGGCACTTCCTCTCGCTTGTGCAGCACCGGTTCGCAAGCCACTGCTGCGAGGCGCTCTTCCTCGGGTCGGCCGGCGTGGTGACGCGCGAGCTGGCGGGCTTCACGGTCGACACGCGCCGCGGCGGCCGCGAGGACAAGGCCGAGGTGTCGATGGAGGAGCTCTTCCTCGCGGCGCTGGACGAGCTCGAGGGCAGTCTGAGCTTCCTGCTGACGGATCGTTTCGCCTCGCACACGCTGCGGGTGCTCCTTCTGGTGCTCTCGGGACGGCCTCTCGACGATCCGTCGGCGCGGGCTCTCGTCCGGAGCAGGAAGAAGGAGAGGGTGTCGGTGGCCGGAGCGGCGGCGGCGACATCGCCGGGTGACGAGCAGAGCAGCGGGGGTGGTGGTGGTGGTGGTGGTGGTAGCGGCGCGAGGGCCGTGCCGCCGTCCTTTGCCGCCGCCGTGGCCAAGCTGATCGCCGACTCGACCGCGGGCATGGACGACGCGGGCCTGCGCGTCCTCGCCAGACACCCGATCGGGAACCCGACGCTGCAGCTCCTCCTCGAGCTGGACCTCACGCGCGCCAAGGCCGACCGCAACAACAAGGACGACGACGACGACAACGACGCGGGGACGACCCCGCGGCCGACGTCCCTCCTCCAGCGGCTCCTCCCCGGGGCGCCCCGGTCCCTCGCCGACGGGTCCTCCCCGGCGTCCGAGTTCATCAGCGGCATGATCTACGACCAGATCGGCTCGCGGCTCGTCGAGACGCTCGTCCAGCACTGCCCCGGCAAGACGTTCAAGCAGCTCAACCAGAGCTTCTTCCTCCCCCGCATCGACGCCTACGTCCGCAACGACATCGCCTGCTACCCCGCCATGAGGGCGCTCGCCCGCCTCGGCAGGGACGACCTCGTCGCCGCCGCGGACCGCATCATCCCCGCGGTGCCACAGCTCGTCGCCCGCGCGCGCTTCAACGTCCTGCGCGTGCTCCTGGAGCGGTGCGCCGCCCGCGCCGCCCTCGACCGCGCCCGCCTCCTCGTCAGGGGCCTCAAGCTCGCCTGCGGGCCTGACCCTGCCGACCTGGTCGTCACCCTGTGCAGGCTCCCGGCCGTCTCTGCCTCGGCCGAGGAGGAGAACAACAACAACACCGCCGCCGAGACAGAGCATCAACATCATCATCAACAACAACAACAACAACAACAACAACAACAACAACAACAACAACCACAGCCGCAAAAGAAGCAGCAAAAGCACCAACCCCCCCCGTCAACCACCTACGCAATCCAGTCCCACGGCGCCGCCCTCCTCACGACAATCCTCTCCATCCACGGCCCCCACAAAGCCGTCCACGAGTCCATCCTCGCCCTCCCCCCCCCCCAGCTCCTCCACCTCGCCACCGCCTCCGCCCCCACCGCCTCCCTCCTCACCACCGCCCTCTCAACCCCGTCCCCCAACGCCCTCTTCCAGAAATCCCTCGCCGCCGCCCTGAACCCCCACGTCGTCCACCTCTCCACGACGCGCTTCGGCCACGCCCTCGTCGCAGCCCTGGCCGACCTGCCCACCCGCGGACGGGACCTCAGCGTCCCCTTCCACACAAAGGAGGCCATCATGGTTCTCCTCGCCGCCCGGGAGTCGCTGCTGCGCGAGTCCTGGATGGGGAGGTCCGTATGGCGCGCCTGGAGGGGCGACGCCTGGAAGACGAGGTCCGCTGACTGGAGGGCTCGCGTGAGGGAGATGGATGCGCCGCCGTCGCAGCAGCAGCAGCAGCAGCAGCAGCAGCATCAGCCAGCAGAGGGGAACGGAGCGCGGACGCGCGATCCGGGAAGGGGACCACGCAAAGACAAGCAGAAGCAGAAAGTAAAGACGGTGTCATGAGGGAAACCAAAAGAATAAAGATGAGAGCGCACGCCAAGGACTTCTTATTATACTAAAAGTGGTTTTTGTTTTTTTTTATAATCATAGCTTCTGACTATAGAGTACAATAAGTTTTTTATCCTTTTTTTTTAAATAAAAAAATAAAAAAATTCCACCTCTTCTTTCCCCTTTCTCTTTCTCTTAGATATATAAGTATCAATTAATTATCATCATTATCCTGCTGCTGTATCTACTGGACGAGCTAGTAGAAACAGAAAGCAAAGATGGTGTTATAAGGGAAATCAAAGAATAAAGACAAGAGCATATACGAAGGACTTGTTATTACATTAAAGTGATTGTTGTTTTTGCAAGTATAGCTTCTAAATGAAGAGTACAATAGGTTTTTATCCTTTTTTTTTTTTTTTTAGAAAAAAAATTCTACCTTTCCTTTCCCCTTTCTCTTTCTCTTACTTTCTCCTAGATATACAAGCATTGATTGATTGACATCGTTATCCTGCTGCCGTTGTCCACTGGACAAGCCATCCCTTCTTCTGGTACATGGTATCATCCTCCTCGGATTAGGGTCTTTCCTTCCTTTAGACCATTATGTAGTGTACACTTAAAGAAAAAAAAAAGATGCAAGACATGAAGCCAGTAAAACTCCCCTATGCTTAACACAGAAAAAGAAAAAAAAAGAAAAAAAAAGCCAAATGGTTTCTTCCAGACCCAGTCGCAGCGCTTTCTAAACTTCGTCGCTCGCCGTGCGTGTCCGACTTATAGAGAAGCTGCTGGTTTGCTTTTTGCGTGTGTACTTTTCTCCCCCCTTGCACCCATTCACACCTGTGATGCATCCCAATATTGTTGGGAACATGGAACTGTCCAATGGGAAATGATAAAAATAAAATAATAAAAAACAGTTCTCTCCATTTATTGGTCGTTGGTCCACATGGAGTCGTCGATAAAACTCCGCCAATCCAACGATCCCTCGAAAGGAGTCTGACTGTTGGGCATGGCGCACTTAGAGGCCATCGACTCCGTCGTGCCATGCTCGTACAGACCAGTCATGTACCCGTCCTCGACGCCGGACATGGGGTCATTGGTTGGAAAGGTCATGTTGTCAAAAAGACTGATCGGGTCCAGCCAGCTAGGGAAGTCACTATCATCAAGGTTTGCCAAGGTTTGGTCCAAGGTGGCGTCGGCCCCAACCCCATCCAGCATCATGCGTGCCTCGGGCGGCAAGTTTATGGTGAAGGAAGATGTGGCGTTGAAAGGATCTTCGTCGATGGTCTGCGGCGAGACAGCATTATCCAGGATCGGAGTTGTGCCAGTCGTGCTCGAGTTATCGGTGCTTATTCTCTTTGACAGCGCCGTAATCGATTTGGAGCTGTTCCGTCGGCTCTTGACGCCGGAATCCGATGTGAGTGATCTTCGCTTGGGAGGCTTTGTGCGAGAGGACCACGAGAGAGACGGCGCCGAGTGGCGGTGCAACGGCGGCGGCGGCGGCGGCGGTGCTGCTGCTGCTGCTGCTGCTGCTGCCGCTGGGTTGGGTGGTGGTGTTAACGGCCCGGAAAAGGATGCCGAGTATGGTGTCGGCGGAACAGCGGTGGTGGGGCTCACGGTCGGGGAGAATGACTTGGGTGACGACTGTTGATATGTGAGGGATTGGCCGGGCAAGACATGAGAAAGCTGTTGAGTTGCCGGCAGAGCATTGGGGAAAGAGGCGGCAAAAAGCCTGTTGACCTCATTCTCCCGCCACTCGTCATTGGTTCTGGCCAACATCTGAGACATGGCCATCTTGTTGGACAGATAGGCGTCGAGACGCGAGTTCATTTCGGGTGACGAAGTTTGCATACTTGCACTGAGAAGACGGTATGACCGCGGCAGGTCATCGTCTTCTTCCTCGTACATTTCCTCCTTTAATACAATGTCTTGTGTAATTTTAAAGCCCTTGCCGGTGCGCTTCTTGTGTATCTCGCTGGCCATGCGGGCTGACTGCACACGGGCTTCGATGCTCCTGTCAGCTCTTCTCGACGCCGCAATGTATGCGCGCTCTTGATTCTCTTCATGTGAGCGCTCCGTCTGCGGCAACGTGCTTGTCAGTGATGGTGTCCTTGTTTTCTCGAGAAACTCGATGGCATACACGAAACGGATTAGAACATGGCGTACCTTTCTAGTGGCCGGTTTACTATCTGATGATACGGGTTCGCCCATTTTTGTGTCCACGGAAGCTTTCCGAGGCATAATGTGGCGCTGGCAGCTTGACAAGGTTCGAGGACCGGGAGAATTTGTCGCGTCCTATATACCTATATATCTAGGCAGATCAAACAGAAGGCGAATGGACCTATCTCCTCCTCTTCTTTTTTTTTGTTTTTGTTTTTTTTGCTTCTTTTCTTTTTTTGAGTTTGGACGGACTGAAAGCGGAGACGATGAGGCGATCCTCGAAAAAGAAGCAGTCTGAATTCGGAACAAACGCGCCTGAGGTGGCTGAGAACTGCCTCAAGTGGCTGAGGGGAGCAACTGAGTGGTGGTATAGAAAGCTGTCGAAATTCAAAACGACAACTAGTGAGCGACGAGACTTTGGTGGAGGAAGGCTATTTTAGATTGGCGACGAGTTGAAGCAAAGGTTGCGAGGAGAGGTTGTTGTTGATTAGACGTGGGTGTGTGTGTGGCCCTTTTTTTGCTCTTTCCTTTTTCTTTTTCTTTGCTTTTCCTTTCCTTTCCTTTCCTTTCTCTTGTGTTGGCCGTGGTTCACGAGGCAGGCACCACCGGTTGCATGTAGGCAGGAAGGCAGGCAGGCGGGCGGACAGGTGGGACGGACGGGCGGCACTCGGTGCTTTGGTCTGATTCAACGCTTGGATGCTTGTAACATGGAATATGCTGCAGTAGACATGTACATGGAGCAAAGTATCGGAAGAGAGGCAGGCATCGCATGGAAAGAACCGCGGATGGCGGGCCATTCTTATACGACGTGATTTCCGGGTCGACGAACACACGACGCAGGGAAACAACGATGCCCAGAATTTGTGCCGCAGCCACCACGTACCCGTTCCGTTCAAAGCATGGCAAAGGCGTGTACGTGCCTTGTCACGGTGCTGTGATCGGGAGCTGCGTGAGCAGATCGATCTCGATGCGATGGGCGCAGTTTGTCGGCTCGCAGTAAACGCAGTAAGAAGTAGTACTACTACTTAGTAGTAGTATGTAGTAAGTACTAAGCAATGGCAGTAGGCGGTAAGTTCTAAGTACTAGTACTACTAGTAGGCTGGCAGGACCGACAGGGCTGTCAGGGCAGGCAGTAGCAGCAGCAGCAGCAGCCATGAGCTCAAGTAAGCTCGCGGGCAGGTGCGTTCAAGGTAAACACTACTTAGTACTACGTAGTAGTGCCAGTTGCCGTAGCCAAGTGCAGCCTAGTACCACTAGTAAGTCGTAGTAGCCATTGGCGGTCCGTGGGCGCAGGAAGTACCCTCACCAGCTGTCCGCCAGTCCCAAAGCGACTCTGCTCGGCCGTCTTCGCCTGGCTCTTCCGGCCAACATACCAATGGGCAATGGGGCGGGGGCAGCTAACACCTGGCAGCTAACCTGGAATTTATCTCCGCCGCCGTCTCCGCCATCCCCTTCACCTGTTCTCGCCGTCGCCATCAAATCCATCGAGCCGATGCAGCCTCGTCAGCCTTTGGGATCCGATCTCTTCCAGTGGACTGACTTATCCTTGGCGGGGATGGCGGCCGCCGCACCCCAGATACCGGATACCGATGCCACGGCCACCACTCATGGAGCACGAATGGGCGCAACTCGTCGGAATACCGAACCCGTCATTCGTCGGCAACACCTCGCGAACTGCGAACAACAACCTGCTTCGCGTTCCCGGGGACGCCTCCGTCGTCCAATCGATCGCCCGTACTCTGTAAGGCTGTGAAGAATGCATCATTATTGACCAGGGGCGAATTCAGCCCAGCCTGCGCTTTCTCCCTTTCCCTGCCTCGGGCCCAGCAGAAGCTGATGTTATGTGAGCACAGGGTACGGTTGCACCACGTAGCCGGAGCAAAGCGTCCGGATCTTGTTCACTCGGGTGGTAGAAGAATCTCGCTTTTCCCTATCTCGACAATTGACCTCCCCCCCCCCCCCCCTCCATCCTCTTTTCTTCTGCTTCATTCTCGCTAGTCGAAAACTTCAAACAGGCAAGAACGTCTTGCCCTCATTGCTCCATTGACCACTTTTTTTTTTTGGGTCGTCTTGCCTGTTTTTTCTGCGCCGCCGTGTGATTCAAACCTCAACCAACCTCTGTGTTGCTTGGCCTTGCCCGATCGCTGATTAATAAACCTTGATTTCCGCCGTTGCAAGGGGGGCTTGCACTTTTTTCGGCTTGCTGGGTCCCAAAGCTTAACAAAACCCCCGTAGCTGCAGCTTGTGCCACGGCGGGCTGCTCCACTTATTTCCCAATTCATCGTATCATAGTGCCATGCCCATCTGATTCTTCATTCCGCAAAATTCCCATTTGGTAACAACATGGAACTATCGGTGCATCTATTTAGCTTTTTTTTTTTTTTTTAAAAAAAAAAGGAAAGAAAAAAAAGCCAACCAACCCCACATAACCAACAGTGCGCTTTTCTTCTCGTCGATATCTTGTGGATCTCTTTCTGCAGTGACTGAATTTTTTTTCCCCCCTCTCCCTTTTTTGACGCAACCACGACGTGGTCATGCTTCCATCCAATCGATTCATCTTCCATCTAATCGATTCATCTTGCGCCTCTGCCCAAACCCTCCCCACGTCCTAAGCTCCTCTTCTGCCGTGCCACAACATTCACTCGCCTGCGATAACCAGGAAAATGCTGCTGGAGCAGGTAATGTCCTCGCCATCGTACCTGTTTTGGGTTCTCCCCCTTCAGTACTTATACCAGCCATCCATCGCCGACGTACAGTCCCGTAATTTAAGCCTCGCCCTACGGTGTGTATTTGTCCCAATCAACACGTACGTAGTCACGTCACGATCCTCCCTGCGTAACAACTACACACATAAAAAAAAATCAAGACCAAAATCCACGTCACTCTCACCAAACAGAACACTTTACAAAATCCCATATAGACCTGGATGCTTTCTCACGACAATTCCCCCGCACCCCGGCTCCGCACAAAGAACAAAATAGATGATGAAAAATCCAAGAAACACACATGCTGGTTTTTTCCCCCCGCACCTGCGATTGATCGATGTGTTTTTTTTTTTTTTTTTGCCCCTACTACGTCCATGTGTCGTCGGTCCGCTTGCAAACCGCCTCTGCATTGACCTTGATCGACCCGCCGGTTGTTCGTCTCCTCCCTTGCCTTTGCCGGTCTTCGATGGTCCCGCCGTCTTCTTGACCTAACCCGATCGCCATCGTGTCGATGATATTTTAATGTGTGGAAAGGTGGTGGGGGGAGGGGAACAAGAAGAAGAAAAAAAAAAAAAAAGAAAAACAAAAAAAAAAAGAAGGCGGCTTGTAACCTTCCACTCTTTTGACTCACCCTGGACCACTTCTTTCTGCTTCATGTCCACAATTCGAAAAGACCCTCACACGACTACCGCTTACCTGCCTGCCCGAAACGTAAAATAAACCACTTAGAGTTATCTCTAGCATCATTCCCAACCCTCTAGCTTAAACCTGCCGAGCAATCTTACTACTACGTACGTAACATGCACATCCCATCACTAAACAACTCCATCATAACAATTCTATCTAATCGGTTCTCTTTTTTTTTTTTTCAGCTATCTGTTATCGTGACTCAAAAGCAAAATGACCTCCAGCCGCCATCTCCCGCCAAACCGGTCGCCCCTTTTCATGTATTGCACTTTCTGTGCTTCATCATTCAATCTCTCTGCAACTACACTCCCCTAGCAACTCGACTTCGTACCTGCAACACTTAGATATACCACATGGTACTGCGGAAGAAATCTCTTTGTCGCTCCTCCCCTTCCGCGGGGGGTTTCCCGCCTTCAGGCTTTCCTCCCAGTGGAAGCAGCGGCGGCGCGTCAACGCCTCTCACCATGTCAGATCCCTTCTTGTCCTGACCTTTTGCGACTCGATCGCGGATCATCTCATGGCCCTTGGCACCAGCTCGGAATCCTTCGCTGGTCGCGATGTTCTCGTGGGCTCTTGCGCGGTCGCCGGCAAGATGGGCGTAGTAAATGGCGGGATGCAGCGATACCGGGGTGGTGGATCGTGCATATGAATAGCATTGATGGTAGATCATCTTCTGCAGATCATTGACTGGAACACCCATCTCATCCAGAACGACATGGTAATGAACAGGACGTGCTGTTCCTTGAATCGCAACGTGTGAGCAAAGATAAAAGTCCCACATGAAGGGATGCGTAACTTCCCGTTCAACCAGAGTGCCCGGGAGAGCGTTTCCATTACGATCACCCTTTTGTGGGAATATCCGAATGTGATGCCGCTTAGTTGCCACAATCACCGTGAATTTAGGCAGCGTCGCATTTGGCGCCTTTTGCCGGAGGTATGACTTGATTTCGCGGATTTCTTGGTCGAGCACATGCGCGAACTGTCCTTCGCTTACGCCATCGCGAAAGTATATAATATGCTTGGGAAATGCGTTCTCATGACCAATCATCCAAGACTTGGTCAATTGCCCAAACATGAAATGCACATTGGCTGGAGTCAGCATTTCAACGCCATAGCCATTTGACTCCACCATTGCTGCATAGCGGTTAGCATCTGGATCGACCGACATGGTCATTGCCGCCGTTGAGGGACTTCCGCCACCAGGAGCTCCATGGGATATGTCGACGCCGATCATCATGGTAGGTCGGTCCTTGGGGAAGTATGTCGACTGAGTCTTCCAGGGCGGCATTGTACGCGCCGTCGCTCCACCAAGCTTTGCATTTACCTTGAGGCAGACGTTGGAATGGTATTGACCATTGTTGGACTCGACAGACGCTCCATTGACTACTTGAGACAAAATGCCAAACCTGCAGTCGGCAGACTTCTTCAGTCGCTCATAGTGGGGACTATTCTTGTGTTTAACAACAACAAACAGCAGCTGAGAATAGCCTCGCTGATTGGTGATTTCCCCATGTGCCCAAGCAATTGCTTGTGCCACATCTCTTCCGATGTCTCCGGGGACATTGAGAAGCAAGGCATCTGCGGGACATTTGCCCCCATGGCCCAGAAATGTGGTTCTGAACATCTTCGCGAAAGCCTGCAATTGGGGAAAGTTGACGCAGTTATCCATCACGATAAAGGCCCAGTTCTGAAGGGGGGCAACGTTTTGCCTCCAAAACTTCTTTCCACGCAGATCCCAACGACCGGAGAATTTTGGATCTGCGGTTCCTTGCTTGAAATTCACCGGAGGTGGTGGAAGAATTCGGGCTTCTGTCTTTGTGAATGTTGGTTCGAATTCGACACCATAAGATTTGAGGTAGGGATCAGCACTGAGTTGAAGACCTGCGACATTCCTCTCAATATCTTCTCGTCGCTGTTTGGGGCGGGTCACGGCAATCTTAATCATCGCCGCTGTCTGGTCCGGGTTGAGTTTGAACGTGTATTTCTGCATCGGTTCAATGATGGCAAACTCCATGGGAATAAACCCCCCTTTGCCCGCGAAGATGAGTGGAAGACCGGCATTTTTCAGATGGGCCTTGTACTTGATCTTATAATACTCTGCGACAGATATCTCGCTACCGTTGTAATCAAAAGTCACAGTCTTCGCAGTGGCCCCTTCCGGACCATACTTGACGTCGGCTGCAAAGTCCATGATTGTGTACACCTTGTCACTGGCTGGACGATTTGGATGTTTGACCGTAAACTTAAGCTTTCTCATTTTTCGCAAATGTTTGAAGGCATCGGAGGCTTCCCAGTTACCTTGTCTGTCGCGAACGGGCCTCAGCGCTGCGGCCAAAGATGCCGGATTCATTCCCTGCCATCTTCGTTCGCAAACTGCCAAAAAATGGCAAGCAAGACGGTCCGCGGGCTGTGATCCGACCCAAAACACGGTGTTGGAAACATCAACGTTTAAAGCGAGACCCGTACCTCCTTGAGCAATGTTGTGGCTCATTCGGATGGACGCATATGTGCCCTTGTGAACCTCCAGGACGTTCCCATCGATGAGGGGCCTGCCTTGGCCAGATCGGCTGTAGAAATTTCTTTTAATAGCCAACATATGCTGAGATGGCCATTGGCGTAGAAGGTGGTCCATGAAATTGAGAGCAGCCTGGACGCTCGAGTTGAACTGGACTTTTCGATCCAGATAGCCGTTGAGAGCAGAGATGTGAACCTCTGTTGTGGCCCTCAAGGTGACAAAGAAGCGGTTCGAGTCCCTTGCTGGTGCACCAGAGGATCTCCTCCCTTCATCAAGGTCAACCGTGAAGCGAAGCTCGGCCTTGTCTACCAGGCCAGGAGCCCAAGCCAACTTGCGGCCGTCAAAAATCCATCTTGCGTATGTATATCTGTCGAGAGCTTTCTTTGTAGCAGAGTGAGACCATATTTTTTTCATCAGTCCAGATTTTGTTTCCGTATCCGGTGAAATGACGACCTGAAAACGCGGCTCATTAGTCATTGATCAACAGCGGGCGTGGGTAGAGGTGCTCACATCGTATTGGTAAATCTTTTTGGCAAAATCAAACTTTGTCATTCGATACTGATTGACCTCGACAACGGCCTTGGTACCCTCGGTGTTGAATTTGTTTCCACGCAAGGCAAATATATCCTTTTTCTCGTCAAGCACATAGGCATCGGGCGGAAGCTCCATCCGTGTATTGCCCTTATCTTCGTTGGTGCTTCGGGCCGGATCGATACCAGATCCAGCGACCCAACCAGCTGCTCTAGACACGGGGCCAGCAGAGGAACCGGCGGCCGAGGGTGCGGCAGAACGGCCCTGTTGAGACATTTTGGTTGCTTCAGGAGATCTATTAGCCTGTGGAAACGTTCGGCGTCTTTGGTCACGACGAAGTAAGCGACATGGCGGATTGTATAACTTAATAAGAAAGTCCTGAAGAGATGGAGGTTTTTGCTCACTGTAAAAATCAACTCGCCGTATTGACAATGGCCTCCTGGCTGAGCACCACTGAAAAAGTCAGATCTGAGATGGTTTCCAGGGAACCTGGAGCCAAAAACTGACTGCAGTGCTTCAAACTGAGGACTGGGAAATTTCACAGCTGCAAATGAAGAGCCCAGACCCAGTAGGCAAGGGTTTGAAAATGATCAGAAGAACTCAAAGGTTGAAAAATGAATCGGGGTTTTATGGCTGAAGTTTTCGAGAATGCAAGATTTCATTAAAGAAAAAGGGGAAGGAAGAAACGTGGGATAGAAGGGAGGGACGGTGTTATTCTGTGCAGGTCTGAGCTGGTTATGGCAGCTGTCACAAGGTGACAGCCAACTGCCATGACCTGTATACTTGAACAGCTGCTGGCACTTGTCCAGTTCTGCAAGTGGCCGTCGGGTGCTCTCCACTTGAAACATCAAAGCTGCAAGCTGATATTATCGTCAATCAGTAACAGATTCTCCCAAGGCCGGCCGAAACGCCAGTAGTATGCTAACGGTTGCGAAGAAGGTATCCGTGATTCCAAGCTCTGCAAGGGGCCCCGGGTGTATGAATGAAGCGAGGTTCGAGCTCGATAATTACCTGCTCTGGAACAAGCTGGCACAAACATGTCAAAGGGAAAGCATGGATGATATCGAGAAGCTTGTCCTGCATTTCGCAACTACCACTCGCTAGACTGGTACGTTTGCGTGGCTGATTCTGCAACAACGAATCCATCTCTGCCCCGGGGGCACCATCCACATATCTACTAGTACCTAGACAGATCAATCAATTTTACTACCGGGGTGTATAGTCACTTCGTTAGATGACGCCTCTGTCCACTTGCCAATCCGAATGTCCAAACGCCTTACGAAATGCGTCAACAAATTGCAATGAAACCCAACCATTTCTGTGACCTTCTTAGACCGACAGTGATGTGCGCGCGTGTGCGTAGATTTCGCTGCTACCAGATCCGTGTGCCAGGTTGGCATTCTTCAAAACCGATAACCTCCGTACTGGCCCGCAGGCGGCGCCCCGTAGACAGAGCCCGCGGGCGGCTGCCATGACGAAACTACAGCAGTGGCATCATGTGGTGCGTAAGGGTTTGCTGCAGGACCGCTGCCGCTCTCCGTCCGCAAAGGAGAATGTCTGTAACCAGTTGCCGAAGCTATACGTCCGTAAGGGGACATGGGCCGGCCATTAAAATCGCCCGAAGCCTGCTTGCCATGTGTGGTAGCGGCGAAGAGGTACTGGCCACCAGTTCTGGCCTTCCAGGACGTGTAGTCAGGCAATGGCGTATCTCGGAGCAAGGTGGTCACGCCAGCTGGGTTCAGTCTCTGAGCATCGTAGGTATGGCTCGGGGGCAGAATCCCCAAGAGGAATGTGATGTCTCGATGTAGTGCGGACGTCTGGTTCCGCCGTTGTTGGTCGAGGCGCCGGCCAGCGGCGCCCTTGAGCGGCGAGACGCCTCGAGCAAGCCTCTTGGGCGGATTCAGTTCGTCGTCGTCAAGCCCGAATGGCCGCTTGGGCGATGCCGTGGCTCGAACCAAGTGTGGCCTCGGGCTTTGTTCGCGTCTCGGAGGCGGGATGCTGTCCCGCACCACTGCGGGCTGCTCAGCGGCCGCGACCATTTGCTTTGGGCGCATCTGAACAGCCTTGGATATGATGATGGGAGCTGCTACGGGATTGAAACTGTCGGATGCGTACCGACTCGTAAAGTATTTCAACTTTGGATCGTTGGGGAACAACTCCGCCATACGAGCTTCCAGTTTCGATATTTGTGAAAGTTCTCCATATTGCGACTCGTACTTGTGAAAGTAGGCATATAAAGGCCGGGCTTTCTCCAGCGTTTCTGGTTTAGAGACGAGACGATTGACACATGTCTCGAAGACAACGCGAGCATCTAGACACAAAAATTAGCCATCCATCTCCTGGCCTCCACAAGGCCGAGAATCCGAAGAGAAAGGCATACTGGTGGTATCATCCTTGGAGTGCAAGTACTTCAGGTATTCGATCATGAAGCCCTCGTCGTTCGGAAACAATCTCGCGCCGCGCTCAAATATCTTGGCGCCGACGGGATCCTTGTATACAACCGATTCCAATAGCGCGACGGCGACATAAACATCGCTTGTCAGGCGACCCTTCTGTCGGGCATCGGTGAATACCTTGCGCAGACCGCCCTCGGTTTGGTTGCCTTTGCCCTGGATGCGACGCATCGCACGCGCCATTGCGATCCAGACGAAAGATATTGTCTTTGAAAGAAGTTGCGTTTCAGCGGCATACCCCTGTTGGATCGCGGCAATGCGCTCTTCTGTGGGCGATTTTCTGACGGTCCGCTCCCCGTCGTCATCATCCAGCGGCTCTATCGAGTCCTGAACCGGAGGCTCATTTGCTGCTGCTTGTTGAATGGTTTTGACTTCAAGTTTCTCCCGCTCCTTCACCTTGTCGCCCATCTTGTATAGAGTTTCCAAGACTAGATCATAAGGCTTTCGAACAGCTTTGGCATACTCCGACTTGTCCACCTCCTTTTCCGGATAATTCGCCTCGATATGGTCGGCATGTTTCAAGGCGAGTAGCACACTCTCCGGGTTCGCAGCGATGCCTTGATGCAGCATTTCAATTCCCAAGACTTTGTCGTTCTCTCGAATATCATTCTCAAAGCACCACGCGGCAGCATCCACCCACATCTCGGGCCAGAACCGGAGAGCCATCAAAGCCTGTTTATAGCAATACAGGATACGCTGTTTGTATATCTTGGGCTCGTCATCTTTAAGCACTAGTGGATCTTCTTTTTCCCAGGCAATCCATTTCTTCCACGCCTCGACCTGCGCATGATACTCCTCGTAACCATCGAACCCTGAAACAGGGGGTAACCGTGGCAGAGTCGTCCTTTTCAAGTGACGTGCAATATTGTCTAGCGCAATGTTGGCACCCTTGGCAGACATGAATCCCGGCGACCTTTCCTGTATGAATTTACGCCCCTGAGATTTGTTAGTCGAGCGCAAAGCACGCGCAACACTCTGCGGGATCGAACCAGACATACCGTGATCTTGTTCAGTCCCATTTCGAACTGATCATACTCCTTCCACAGAGTGGTCACCGTTGACACAGGAACGGCAATTGCGCGGTGGTAGGCCTTGCGGAGCTGGTCCATTTTCTGTTGGTCTTGCCATCCCGTGCCGCCAACTTGGCCGGGGCCATTTTTGATGAAATGGACGTAGTCTTGCCAGATGCTTCCCGAATCACGGTCAACTCCGATATTGTCAATAACAAACTCGTATGATTGAGTGACGGTGCGACGAGCTTGGCCGGTAGGATCGTTCGTCAAATCGTTCCGTCTTCGAATGTAGTTGAGATACACCGTCCACAACTTGACGTTGGGGACGCTCATGAGACATCTCCCAAAGAGTTGCTCGGCATCTACAAAATTATCCAGATTGAGTTCCATCTCAATCCACTCAGCCCAGATATCTCCCTACCAGAGAAAGATGCAAGTAAGCCCTGAGCGCGAGTCATGAGGAAACAGTGTGTGGAGTATACTTACTGCCTGTGGGAATACCTCCAAGAAACGATTATATAGTCGACGTAGGTCATCAATCCTGCTGCGTCGTTTATGATCCGCCATGAGGCTGAGCCAAGCATCCATATCTCCACGCGGGTCTTCCTGAATGCGCGCCTCAAAGAGCACGACGGGATCGATAGAGGGCATCGCAGGAGGCGGCGCATTGTGTAGAGCATCAGAATTGGCAGTCGGGTGGGCGCCATTGCTGGTCGGACCGGAGCGTGCGCCGCCTTGACTTTGTTCGACAGCGGGTATAGTATCGCTTTCCTCCTCATCGTCGTCCGAGACTTCAACTAAAAAGCCACCTGACGTCTTGGGTTTGTTGGCAGGTCGCTGGGAAAGTGTTTCGGACGCCAATTTGTCGGAAATCTGAGGAGCATCACCGAAGGCGACTGACTCCGGGTCATACTCGGCCCCATCGTCCTGATCTTCGTCGTTTTCTTCTATTTCGCCATCGCCATCACTCGAGGAGTCGGAAGCTTGGGCGGAATCCTCGGCAGCTGGGTCGTAGCCTACGCTAGGCTGAGCCAGAGGGTCATACTCTGTGCTGGATCCCTCACCTTCCCAGTTGGCATCTGTGACAGACATTCTCACAAGCTGACTGATCGATCTCGCATTCGATCACAGGAAGGTAGCGATGCAGAATCGGATTGATACTGGGCAGGACGTCGGTGCGGCGATGAGGTCCAACAAACAAGGGCTGAGACAATGAAATGCGATGGGGCCCGTTGCGGAGCTCAGTTCAGACCCTCGTGGCTGTCGAGAGAAAGCTTCCAGGGCAGGTGAGATGGAACTCGAGAAACTCCAAAGAAACTTTGAAGGTGGAACCATGCGATGGCAGCATGCGATGGATCGAAAGCAGTCTGCCTCTGGTGAGGAAAGCCTGGTCACTCGACGACTCCTCGAGTGAGCAGCCAAGCCGGCTTCTCGACGGCGGACAATGCACAACACTTACTCGGCAGACGCAGATGATATCGATGGCTGACAATTTAAGAATGCGATGGAAGCTGAAAATTGGTTGGCACGCGCTGGTTTTCTAGCGAAGCAAGCTTCAGGATCTGTCGAAGGCGATAAGTGCAAAGAAAAGTTGGTGCTCAGATTTGAGGTAAAGCTCGTCGCGCCGACTCGCAGGACAGACATTGGGGCAGAAAACAGAATTAGGCCTAGCCGCAAGTTCGTTGGGCGGTGAGGCTGCTAGGAAATGAGCCGGAAAGTGCGGCACAGTTACTTTCCGACTTAGAGCGATGCAGGGGGGCCGCACATGTATAGGTACCCGAAATCCCTCGAAGCAGCTGAGGCAATTATTGTACCCCTCTTTCTCAACGCGCCTAAAAAGCAAAGCGCGTTCTGCCATCTCATTGTCCCGCCCGACCTAACCTGTCTCTGTCTGTTTTGTATGGGGTCAAGCGTCACCTCAGGCAACCAACGAGTTCTTGTCTTGGTTTGCCGCTCTCGCCTCGTCGGCACATTCAGGCACATCCAGGCCCCTCCTTCTACGTCGAGATAATTGTACCTTTCAAAACCGAATCCTGAAAACCCCGACTGCACTCAGCCAGTTTGCTCCAAGGTACGACCCAACTAGCCTCTCCCCTTTCTATTTCCTGACTTGGTTCACCCCCGCCTTGCCTTCTCCTCCCGTCTTGTCACCGCTGATTTTGCATCCACCTCGCATAAAAAAAAAAAAAAACCCCGGCGCGACACGCAAACACAAGCTGAATATTATCGAGACAGGACTCGCTGTTGATCAAGCGTTCGAACCATTGCAAGCCATAGTCAGTAATATCGCAGCCATGTCTGTCGTGTCACTCTTGGGTGTCAAGGTTGTGAACAACCCCGCCAAGTTCACCGACAAGTATGAATTCGAGATCACGTTCGAGTGTCTAGAGGCTTTGGAAAAGGGTACGAAATCCACTATGCAACAGCGCAATTCCCGCACCATGCGGAAGAGGCGTGACGCGGAGCATGAAAAAGCTAATGGCAAAGATAGATCTTGAATGGAAACTTACATACGTTGGTTCTGCTACTTCGTGAGTTATACACTTTCGCCGCATGATCTCATACGATATCGTCGGCAGAGTAGCCGGCTAACGCGACATAAAAAAATACCAGGGATCAATATGATCAAGAGCTCGATTCTCTCCTCGTTGGACCAGTCCCAGTTGGTGTAAACAAATTTTTGTTCGAAGCCGACTCTCCTAACATCACCCGAATCCCGGACGGCGATATTCTTGGGGTCACCGTGATTCTCTTGACCTGTGCGTACGATGGACGCGAATTTGTTCGGGTAGGCTATTACGTGAACAACGAGTACGACTCGGAAGAACTGAATGCCGACCCCCCTGGCAAACCCATCGTCGAGCGCGTACGACGCAACATACTTTCTGAAAAACCCCGTGTTACTCGGTTCGCCATTAAGTGGTAAGCTCAGGAATATATCCTCTCCTCGCAGGTCCACATGACATGCTAACTTGGTGACAGGGACTCTGATGCCTCCGCACCACCGGAGTATCCTCCTGAGCAGCCCGAGGCTGATCTGGTAGCAGACGGCGAAGAATATGGAGCCGAGGAGGCCGAGGAAGAGGCGGAAGAAGAGGCCGCCGCCGAGGCAGCCGCAAAGGGCAATGGAGAAGCCGGCGAAGATGCAGAGATGATTGGGGTAGATCAAGGAGCAGAGACTGGTCATGACAACGGCCCTGAGGAGGACGAGATGTCGGAGGACGGCAGCGTTGACATTGAAGGTGAGAGTGAGGAGGAGCTCGATGAAGAAGAGGACGGCGACGTGGAGGCTGAAGGAGCCGAGGACGGCGAGGATGATGCTATGGAAGTCGATGGCGGCGAAAAGCAAGCCGACGGCGCTGCGGCAAAGCCTATCACGGTTGCTACCTAGTGCGCAGTCATCTGAGGGTGGTTGTTTGGGACTCATGTGTCTCACAAGAGCTCGATCGAGAGCATGGTGGAATTGGCTGGTTTTCTTGGTTATCAAACGCAAGCGCAAACTACAGACGGGTAATTGTCTTTTTTTTTTCTTTTTCCTTTTTTTTTTTCTCAAAGGTGCATTTTTTTGAGGCGCTACACTGGGAAGGAGGGTATAGTGAGAAGATATAAGACAGGTGGGCAGGGGAATGGAGATGATATCCACGAGGCGAGGAGACGGAAATTGTATAGGTATAGGCTCAGGCGGCAAGACATGCGTCCATCTTGATATATGTATCGGCAAAACAAAAAAAAAAGGACACCAAGACGTCGAGGTTGAAAATCCCCATGACGAAGTCATTGACCGTCATTTGCAAGTTGGATAATTACCACGCCATGAGGGCGTTTTCGATGCCGTGCCTGCCCTGGACACAACGACTTATCGCAAGAAACCACCGACGGTTTCCGTTGCGAATTCCCAAGGGTCCCAAGGCCAGTCACGCCAGGCTACAACCATTGCTTCATAGTTCAACAAGACGGAGACATTTCAATCATGGTAGGGTCTTTTTCTTCTTCTTTTTTTTTAAAAAAAAGAGGGTATTGTAGATAGATATATCGCTCCCGAAAGGAAAACTAAAAAAAAAAAAAAAAAACTAAACACCGCCACCGTACGATATAATACTCATTTGTCAACGAACCACTCATCCTAAATGGCCCAGCTGCCCAGAATAAAATCAAGTCCAAGTGTTCTTGCGTGACATCCGAGACTTTGAAAGCCACCCCAACCAACCGCCAGCTAGGCAATCCCATTAAAAACGGAAACAATAAAACCTTCACTTCCCTCTCCACCACGGACCAGCCGAAGCAGGAAGCCGAAACATCATTCGGCCCAGAACATTACGTACATTGTTGTAAACGCAAACCACCCTCGGTCTCTCGTTATAAATTGAAAACCAGGAGAAGGGGAGGCAAAGAATGCGACTTCTAGCGGATAACAAATCACAAAAAGGCATCTCCCCTTCGACGAACTCGACAAATTTCAAGAGAATCGGGAAAGAAGAAGAGAAAAAAAAATAGAGAAACAAAAATGTCAAAGCTGGTGAAGGAAGGGGGAAGGGGGGGGAAGGGGGAGAAGCAGCGTGAGAAAAAAAAAAAGTAAGACTCAAGAGAACAAGAACAAAGAAAAAAAAAAGTAGGGATGAAAGGCTCAAAGATTCCTCCAAGCTTTTTCCTGCTGAAGCGCAATTCTAGGAAGAGAAATAAAACAGTCATGGTATCTCCTCTTTCCCGAAACGCCGACTGGCCCATCCGATATAGTCGTTGTACATTGTTTGGATATGCTAGGCTCTGTGACCTTTGTCCTGTCGCCTTTACCATCCCTTTTTGCGAGCAAATCTCTTGTTCAGCAAAGCGAGCACCTTGGGAACATTGAATTGCACGTATTCAAGGTCGAGCTCGTCTTGGTTGTCCTTCTGCATTTCGAGCAGGTCATCGAGTTTCAGATCAAGCTCCAAGAGACCTCGGTTGCGGCCTGTCCTGCATTAGCAACGCAAACGAGCGAAGAAGTCATGTTTTAAATACCAGTCGGGTTTTGGACCGCATCCTGCCTGCATACCTTTGTAGTGTAGAGAAATGACAAACGTTCCTGGTAAAGGACTGGTGAAGTTGAAATAGATATTGGCCCGTCTGTTATCCGGGACATTACTCTTCTGAATGACGCCTTCCTTCTCCAATTGCTGGTGGGTGAATTTGTAAGGGCCAAGAACCTGCTGTTTCTGTTGCTTTCGCTTTGTCCCTTCGCTCTGAGAGCGCACATTGTGCAAATAGCTCTTGTAAGTCTCGAGTTGACCCACCAAGTACGTATTGTGGTCTCGGATCGTCTTGTACACCTCCTCGAGTTTCAGTGTCTCGGCAACAACACCCTCCTTCAAGGAGCCGAGATGCTGCAACTCCTGCTCGACCTCATCCCGCAAAAGGCTAAAGTGATCATTCTTGTCGATGACACCCATCTCCTGGAGCTGTGACAGAAGCTCCATGGCTCTGATGCCTTTGCGGACCATGACGACATCGTTGCGACTAGTAGCAGCTGCATCGGCCACGCGTTCCAGACGAAGGGGTTTTCGAAGTACCGCACTGCTCTGCGGAATGGATCGCATAATTTGCACACAGATGGACTTGGCTTCCATAAAATACACTTCCTCTTGTGTGATGTCAAGAGCAGCAGTCAAGTCGTCAATGGCCGTTTCCCATCTGCTGAAGAGCGGCAGGTTGATGACCCTGTTCTCCTTGCGAGGTACCTGAGGTGGCGACGGGCCAAGTTCCGCCACGATGATTGCCAAGTGGGAGTTCTCATCTTTGCAGAGCTCCTGATAGTGTTTGTCGATGAGACCGTGCATGGCGTAAATCTCATTCAGCGTTATGTCCAGCTCGAGGTCCTTCTTGGATAGAGCTACATAGTTGTCCATCTCCAAGCTTTCGTAAAAGTCGCCCACTTCGCAAAGATCGAGCATAAACTTGTTGATCCTGTCCTTGTTATCTTGGATAAAAGGCTGGAGCTTGGCCATATATGGCTCTTTGGCGTAGGAGGGCTTATTGGCGAGGTTTTGCAGCATCTTGGCAATGAGCGTCAAGGTTCGTCTGGGACGCTCGGCAGGAGTCCCGTCGATAAGCATGTAGGATTTGGGTGTTACTATCGCCGGGTTTATGAAGCGCAAAAAGAAGAAGCCTCCGATCAAGGTGCAAATGACCTGGTCGTTTGCGTCAGGATACTTGCGCTTCGTCAAGCTTCTGATCTGCTTGCATATCCAACGAATGCCGTACGGGGCCTCTTCTAGCCCGTCTATAATTGTGCTGAGAAAGCCGTTGGCGATTTCCGTCAGCATGGTAAGCCTTGGCTCAATGACGGCTATAACTTGCGGATTTTCGGCAGCTTGCTCCGCGGTGATTCCCTTTGGCATGTCGGCCGGGAGACTGCCAGTGTCCTCCTCGATCTGCTCCAACATGCACTCGTAAACCTTCAACGGATTAATCTCCAAGTCCAGGTCCTTTAATTCGATGAGACTGTTTATTCTGTCTGCGAGAACTGTTTTGAGGAAACTCTGGCCCGGACCACGGCGAGTGTAGGTCGTCATCATGCGCGACACTGGCGTGTTTGCTCGGAGCAAGGAGGAATAATCGGCGGTGTGGTCGAATTGATGTGTCAAAACGGACTGGTTGATACGAAGTTAAAACGCGCGCCAGAGAGAGATGGCTCGAAGGAGGGACAACAAAGGCTCCTGGTTCCCCAAACCGAAAGCCAGCAAAGGTCGCTCAGACTGCACTCAAGGTTCATGACATGACCTACCTGAAACATGGTTAAAAGCAGGTGCTCTTCGCGACTCTCATACTGGTTTCCATAGATTGTGAACATGACTGTTTGGAGCAAAGAGTCTATTTCGGCCATGGAAACAAGTCTGCACAAATGCGCAATGTGCCTTGGTTCCGACTGCAAGAGAAACAACAAATTGCCGTACTTTTGCGTCTTGTCGTCATTGGGAAAGACGCCTTCTTGGACTTCAGTGGCATCTTCCAAATGGCTCGCGACCTCGTTTTGCTACGGGCAAGATTAGTTTCGTTGGTTGGCGTGACAGGTCGACCATCTGGAGACAACGAAACTGACCTCTTCAAGAGCCATGCGGTTTTGGATGAGAAGGGCTATACGTGAGTCCAAATATCGCACATCCTTCTCGAGTACAAAATTCTTTTTTGATTGAGAAGAAATCTTTGTTTTGAGGTCTCGGAGGGCTTTCTGGGCTATAAAATGGGAAACAGCCAATGTCAGACATAAACATCTCAGGAGATTAACCCCGATGGAATACGCTGCAGGACGAATAAAAAAAAAAGAAAAGAAGAAGAAAAGACAGTCGAGTTGGGATGGGACTGCATGCAAGACTCACCTTTTGCAAGGTCATCCTCAATCTGCATATCACCCTCGTTGGCTGATATGGACATGTACAGAGCGGACATGGATAACCGCTTGGACTGGCGCGCAGAGCGCGAGCCATCGTATGATGACATTGTGTCCTGGCGTGACAAGGGCTGAAAAGAGGAAGACGAAGCTGTTGATGCTCTAGATGCAGCGGTTTGGAGCATGGTCGGCATGACGCGTTTTGCGTGGCGACGTCAGCGCGCCGAAAAAAAAATTGCCGAACGAGAACGAAAGGGGAGGGAGGGATGCGGGCCCGTTCTGAGCTCGTCAGGAATGTCGCTATTGACGGGAGGGCGGGCACCTAGCAAGGCCCCTGACTGTGTCCCAGATGGATGGCTCGACTCGGACGCTTGTGTTGACGATGGGGAATGAAACTAAGTGGAACTAGGACTCGAGACGGTCTGATGAGGGAAAATGTGTCGAAAGCCGACCATTTAATGCTATTGCTATGAGACAACAATTGCCACACCACGGGACAAGCCTCAGAATGCAGTGCTTGCTCCGCTAAATGAGGTATGAACTTGATAGAGTCGGCGGCGGCGTCGCTGGCGACGTGCACGGCAAGCCTTGGGACAACCAACTCACGGAGAGTGATCCAGACAGATAGGCTGGGGCTGGGATGGCAGATGGGGTCGCACAGCGTTGAGTCGCTGGACAATTGATGGATGCTGAGCCGGGCAAAGCTGCAAGCAACTGCCGATTCTGACGGAAGAAACGAGATGGATGTGCCAACTCGCGAACTTTGAGCAATGTTCGCTGTGCCAAGCCAGGATCTTGTTCGACTCGAGAATACGGGGGACTTGGGGTCGAATGGGACGAGGCGGACGGATGTGGTCGAAAAATTGTAACGTCGCGACACGTTGAACGCCTTGTAGTGTTGGACAAGAAGGCGGCGGGAAAGTGAGGCGATGGCGTCTCTGGCGATTGGATTGAGCTCAGACGATAGCGAGGGCTTTTCAAACGCGGTCGAGAGGACAACCGAGGCGCCGTGTCAAGATGCCGTGCGTTACGAGGAGAATTTTGTTCTGCACGAGGCAGAAGTGGACGGCGATGTGTATGTATGCAAGTAGGCAAGAGGGGAAGAACAAAGCAGAGCAACTCGAGACTCGAGGGGCGTGGACGACAGCGCCAGCAGCGGCGACAGAGAGGTCTGGATTGGGGATTGGGGCAAAAGGACATGACAAGGGCCGCCCAGGGCCAAATGACGCGGGCGGAATGCAGGACTAGAAACGAGGGACGGACGTGGGACGAAGAGGGGAGAGGGGGGAGAAGGGGGGGGGGGGGGGGGGTTGATTGATGTGCCGGCGAGCAAACATGGAAAAGAAGGCAGAACAGGTGACTGGCCAGGGACCAGGGTCAGGGACCTTGGACCCACCCTGCAAGGGTTGGCCACTGGCGGGCAGGTGGCACGGCGGTAGCAGGCTGGGGGAGGCGGCAACCACGGACGAGGCAGCGCAAATGACGGAGAGATGCAGAGATGCAGAGATGGAATGGGAGGAGAGTTGCTGGCAGAATGCAGACGACAAGAAGGAAGCCACGGCGACACGACGGCACACACACATGTTCCAGCTATTAATAACCGTCCATCGAGCTGGCTCGACGGGTTGATGGATTTGGAGGGAGGGGGGGGGGAACGCATGTATTATGGTATTATGTGCTCACTGCTGGGAAATGAGGGCAAGCCGTGCGCATGCACGCGTGCTGCTCGAGTTCCTTTCCTTTGACTCCTTGTCGAGGCGCGGGACTCGGCAGTGCGGATCAACAAGGGGCTCAGGGGAGCGAGGAACACGGCAGGATTTCACCCCCAGCAACCATCGAATTCTCCGTCCATCTGTCCATCTGTCTGTGTACTACCTGCCTACTATGTACGCAGTAGTAGTAGTAGTAGTAGTAGTCGTAGTAGTAGTAGTAGTAGTAGTAGTAGTAGTGTGTAGCACCTGGAAGCCCCGCGCAGCCCAGAGCTCGGCACGGCAGAAGAACCAGATGCGTTCAGCGCTGCACGCGCCCGCGTACCAAACTCTGCAGTCGACATGATGGCAGGATGAGGTACGACGCACCTGTGGAGAAGACCGGTTCGTGCAGTGTGGTGCGGCCCACAGCACAGCCCAACGGGAACGGGAAAGAGAGAGAGAAAGAGAAATAGAAAAAGTAAAAGAAAAAGTAAAAGATAAAGAAAAAGAAAAAGGGGAAACTACTAGCATTTTTTTTTCTCTCTCTTATTGTTTTTTTTTCTTTTTCTTTTTTTTTTTTTGCAACGACAAAGAGACGCTTGCAAGGAAGTCGCGACTCGCGACTCGGCTTTGTTGGAACTTGGAAGGCGCGACGACGACATTGGCGCCGCCTCGGACGTTGAAAAACATCCATCGTCGGCACTAGCAGCCCCAACAAGCATCTTCAGCCTCTTCAAGTTGTCGGCAATCGGTTTGATGCCGTCGCATCGTGACCCCAAACAACTTGTCCTCTAAATCTAGCCTCTCATACGAGCACCCCTGCCACTGCCGCTGCCACAGTATCCCTCGTTACAGATGGTGGGTAGTCGAGATAGTGAGTAGTCGTAGTCGTAGTCGTATAATACTACTAGCACTAGTGGCTGCTACTACTAGTAGACAGATCGTAGTGTGTTCGCTTCGAGTTCGGTCTTCACATCGCCGCTGAATCTCGCGTGTGCACCACAAAGAAACAAAAGCTCAGTGCGAGCCGGCTTCCTATCCTGATCCCTGATCCGAAGCCCTTGCCGCTCAGCCGCTGTGCCGATGGCGAGATAGTCTGGCAGGGTTTCTTTGTTTCACTTTCAAACGCTGTCGTTACTCTGCCGCGCTCGCAGCAGCCCCCCCCCTTCTTCCCTTCTCTGTGACTGAAAGTTTTCTTTTCTTTTCTTTTTCCTTCTTGCTGTCATTTCCACGCGTTCCAAGTTTGAACACAATCGATGTGTTTTCAACTCGGCATATCGTAGGTTTCCGATCCCGCGTCGGATATTATGATATTATGACTCATCGAGCTCATGCTTTGCTTTGCTTTCCCCTTGAATTATGACGTATACTTTCACTTCTAGGCTGGAAACGTAACCACTCAACAAACTCCCTGAGCTGTCATCTCGTCTCATTCAGCAATGGCACCCATGCCTTGCTGCCGTCATTCTGGGCTTACACGGGATTTACTCACCTGGGCTTTTCAGAGTCCCAACCAATGGACTCTGCCAGGTGACCTCCACCCCTTGCATGGCCAGAAGATCCAAATGAATCATGAATCGTGGATATGCCCTCAACCATTAATAGCCATAAATAGACGGCCCTACCGTGTGTCAGCCGCGTAGCCCTGTAGCAGCCTGTACCAGTGCGCGATCCATGTGCAGTCTTCAGCTGAGGTATTCAATAACCTGGGAGTTTTCGCTTGTCTAATCTAACTGAGGCAGTTTCCCGGGGTGGTGGCGGGATCTACTGCGGCTATGATTAAATAATTGCAATGGTCCTTGAAGAATTCCATTTAATGGCGTCTGGAGAGCACCTGAGCTACAAGGCGCGAGTTTGCACCTCGAAAAGCACAATGTTTCAACCATGGAAACAAAGTTCATACAACAATCTGTCTACCATCATTACGACGGCGCGTTGCTGCCTTGCCCCCGACGCAATGTTTCCCTTGAACAACTCACCGCCTGGAACATGAAGAAGAGGGGGAAAAGAAGAAGAAGAAAAGGCGCGATGGTCTACAACTGGGGAATTGGGAAATTACGAACAACAACAATAATAATAAAAAGAGGCCCAACGTAATTGGGGAATTGGCAAATGATACACTTAAAAAAAAAGATTGCAGGTTTAATAAGGTGGGGCACGAGCTTGCAGAAATAGCTTGCTTCCTCGTCAGCTCAAGCTTCCGGAGCTGCTCCCCATCAACGCATCCTGTCCATGATCAAGCTCGGCCATAATAGCCCAATCTCACAGAGTTTTTTTTTTTTCTCCGTTCGCAGAATCCCTCTTCCCCACGGCGGCAACTGCCCAGCGTCTTCAGACTTTAGCGCAATGGCCTTCCGAATCCCTTTGCGACGCGTCGCTCTCGCCCGTCCCGCCTCTGCCATGCGCAGCTTCCACAACACCCCTCGCGTCCTTGTGAAGGCTGGTGACGAGGTTCCCAGCTTCGACGGCTTGATGGAGAACTCCCCTGGTTTCAATGTTAATCTGGCTGAGGAGTTCAAGTCTTCGGACGGATACATCATCGGTGTGCCCGGAGCCTTTACTGGTACTTGCTCCGGCCTTCACATTCCTTCATACATCAACCATCCTGGATTGAAGAAGGCCGGCCAGGTCTTTGTGGTTTCTGTCAACGATCCATTTGTGTGCGTATTATGTGTTGCGGCGTGGCAATTCGGTCAGGTACAAGAGAAATACTAATCCATCTTTGTCAAACAGCATGAAGGCTTGGGCTGAGCAGCTTGATCCTACTGGAGAAACGGGTGTATGTGCATATGCCTTACTTGGGACGTACGTCTACTAACCGAGAAATTCCAGATTCGCTTCATTGCCGATCCTTCAGCGGGCTTCACCAAAGCTCTCGACCTCGGTTTTGACGGATCCGCAATCTTTGGTGGTGTTCGCAGCAAGCGATATGCTCTCAAGATTGAGAACGGCAAGGTGGCCAAGACTTTTATTGAGCCAGATGGCACAGGAGCCAATGGTATGTGAATGACTTTTCGGGCGTCGCCAAATGGCCTGCCTGCCTGACATTGAAAGATGTGTGTAATTGACTGACGGGTTTGTTTCTTAGTCTCACTGGCTGAGAAGGTTTTGGTCTGAGATGTTGGCAAGATATAACTGATGAAAAGGACCCATGTACGCTGCGGTCTCGCACGTATCCTTGTTGATGTTCTTTGTCCTTTTTTATTTCGTCACCTATTTCCTTTTCGCGATTTTTTTTTCAGGTTTTTTTTCAAGTTTTTTTTTTTTTCCGAATTCGGGTGGCGCAGTCCTCCCTGGAAAACAAGCGCGCAGGTGACAAGTGAGATTGGCACGATAGACATGACAACAAATGGCTACTACTACTACGTACGATAGTGCATTGTCCTTGCTGGACGCCTTTTGGCACAGCAAAAAATCGGGCGTGGTGATGCCATGACAATTGGTGCCTTATCACCCCCCCCCCCCCCCCCTGTATACCGGCAAAAATCAACGCTGCCGCCCTCGTGGTCCTCCTGCTGACTGCTGACATCAGCCAGCCATGAGCGGAGCGTTCTGCTACTACTAAGTACTAGTAGTACTGTGCTGCATGAGTCAGCTGGTCCCCAGGATCATTCGTCGCCTTCCAAGAAGGTATCCAGTACCGAAAAGGCAAGTCCTCGGTACCTTAGTAGGTATCAGGCAGCATCTTATTGTTCTGCCGGGCATGTAGAAGAATAAGCCACTGCACCTAACCCTCGGTCAGTCATACAGGTTAAGTGAGAAGTGTACGGAGTACTGACTACAACGCACTAACCCGCCTCCTAGTAGGCTGCTGATACAAGGAGGTACTGGTTTAGTGCTCACCTACTACTAGCCTTGGTAGGTAGTGCCCAAGTACCTAGTAGTACTCAAATTGTCCTTGTTCTCGGGCCGTTGTCGCCGTCATGAGCCTGCCTGTCTTGTTTTCTTTCTGCCTCTGAACATCCACACGCCCCTGTCCCGTGACATACTTGCAACGTCCGCTCGTGTCTCTGGATCACCAGCCTTGCCCAGGTCTCAAACCGTGGGTTGGACTCGTTGGGCCTTGGGGGGAAGTCGGTTTCTTCTTCCCAGACTACCTTTCTCGGTTGACTGTTCATTTATCTTCTTCGCAATATTGACCTCGTCGTGAGCGGCCCCATCCCGTGTCTTTCGCCACTCGCACGGTTCGAGACAGTACAAATATTACGAAGGCCCCTCCCTCCCCCTTCAATTACGTGGCCAGCCTCCGACACCTCGCCTTCCTGGAGACGAGCGTCCTCCTTCTAGTTTCGGCCACCGTTCCCGATCGGTCGGCGAGCTGTCGACCTCTCACACGAGCGTTGATCCGCCACGATTCCTCCCAACAGGAAGCGAAAGGCTGCTGAGGCGACGGCATCTCGTCAAGATCAAGAAGTACCACCTCAAAAGAGACACGTCGCCTCGGCTGCCGACCTAGCAGCTGCCCCTCCCACTCCAATCACAACAGTCAGTGTCGAGATGGACTCGGAAGAGGATTACATGTCACTTCTGTCGAGTGATGACGAGATAATGCAGGAATACAGCGGGGATGAGATGTCTGAAGCTGAAGGTGAGCCACCCGAAATAAATACTACTTGGCCAGCGAGATGGATGCTTGACTTTCATCACATCCCGATTTCCTCCCTTCTTTCCCCAACTCGAAAGCTTACAACATGTTCGCACGCCATGTAGATTTCGAAGATGACTTTGACGAGCCAGATCCCGACTTCGGCCTGTCCTCAAAGGACATTGGCAAGACCCGGCAACAGGCCCACATCACAAACTTCAAAGTGCTCGAGCCAGCCGACATCCAACGCCAGCAAGATGATATGGTCAACGAGGTGAACATGATTCTGGATATGCGCAAGGAAGATGCGGCGATAATGCTACGCCACTTTCGCTGGAACAAGGAACGTTTGCTCGAAGATTACATGAACTGTCCCGAAAAAGTTCTCGAGGCTGCCGGCTTGAGTAGTGGGACGAGCGCTCTGCCTAAGCTGTTGACGGTGCCTGGCTTCGTGTGCGATATCTGCTGTGAGGACGAAGAGGATCTGCAAACTTTTGCCATGAGGTGCGGCCACCGATACTGCGTCGACTGTTACCAGCAGTACTTGACGCAGAAAATCAAGGAAGAGGGCGAGGCTGCGAGAATCCAGTGTCCGTCGGACGGCTGCGGTCGTGTGCTCGACTCCCGGTCACTCGACCTGCTTGTTGAAACCGAGCTGGTCGATCGATATCGCGAACTGCTCAACAGGACCTATGTCGAGGACAAGGACCATTTCAAATGGTGTCCAGCCCCCGATTGCCCCAATGCCATCGAATGCAGCATCAAGAGGAAGGACTTGGATAAGATTGTTCCCGCGGTGGAATGCCTGTGTGGATGTAGATTCTGCTTTGGGTGCCCGAATCCCGACCATCAACCGGCGCCATGCGAGTTGGTCAAGAGGTGGCTCAAGAAGTGTGCCGACGATTCCGAAACGGCAAACTGGATCTCGGCGAACACCAAGGAGTGTCCAAAGTGCGGCTCCACGATCGAGAAGAATGGCGGATGTAACCACATGACATGTAGGAAATGCAAGTACGAGTTTTGCTGGATGTGCATGGGACTCTGGTCAGAACACGGCACAAGCTGGTACAATTGCAACCGGTATGAAGAAAAGAGCGGCTCCGAAGCCCGAGATGCCCAGGCCAAGTCTCGCACGTCGCTCGAGCGATATCTGCATTACTACAACCGATATGCCAACCACGAGCAGTCGGCGAAACTGGACAAGAGCATTGCCCACAAGACGGAGGAGAAGATGTTCCAGCTGCAAACCACGTCGGGAATGTCATGGATAGAGGTGCAATACCTCAACTCGGCGTCGCAGGCGCTTCAGACCTGCCGCCAGACTCTGAAGTGGACATATGCGTTTGCCTTTTATCTGGCGAGAAACAACCTGACGGAGATTTTCGAGGACAACCAGAAAGATCTGGAAATGGCTGTGGAGAATCTTTCCGAGATGTTTGAGAAGCCGATCCAGGAGTTGTCGGATTCGAAGCTCAAGGTGGACATCATGGACAAGACATCATACTGCAACAAACGGCGTGTGATTTTACTCGAGGACACGGCCGAGAACCTTGCAAAGGGTATGTCCACCGCGTTTGAACGAGCACACTAACATTTAGATGTCTTTATTTTTTCTCTTGTCTCTCTCCATCACCCCCCCCCTCTCCCATGTATTTTTTTTATTCCGTGTTAACAACTTTTGTTTTGTTTTAGCACGATGGACATTCAACATTGATCTGAACAGCTCTTCCACGACGGCCGCGCGACGATAGCTTCGAGGCGTCATTCATTGCATCGGAATAGAAGAAAAGACGTCCTGCGGCACGCACGGTCTCTCTTCCATCCATGTAGATTGCTCGACTGCCCTCTGCTCCCACCTCGTCGTCGGTCATGATGATTCACGACCCACCCGGCACGCCCTGAAGGAAACGACTCTCACATGCAATGCATGCATTCACGCATGTAATCCAACTCGACGTCGAATCACCTTCTCAAACGTAAATCTCTACCTTTTGTCTCCTCCCCGCTCTTCGCCTGTTGGGCTCAAATCCGCCCGTCGTGTCTTTTCCCCCCAACGTAGAGGGGCGCACCTTGCCCGTTTGTTGTCTGCGCATCTTTTCGGCCCCCTTCCGGGAGCATAACGCTGTTCTTCCCGACTCGGTTCTCCCGACGTACACGGCTGGCTCGTGGTGCGTGCGTGACCGCGAACCAAAAACAACAACAACAACAACAACAACAACAAAAACCATCTGGTTATCAAGAGGTGCAAAGTTGGGGGGGGGGGAGGCCAGCCAGCCGTCGTGGGTGGGGATGAAAGGGGAGGTCGAATTTCCTTGTAAGCCGCGGATAGTAGTCGCTAAGAAGAAGAGCGGCAGCTCAGAGGAGAAAAAAAAAAAGAACACAACAGTGATGAATTATGTTTAGTAATTGAACAATGCGATTCTATCGCCATTACGACTACTGCAAACTATTTGTCCTCGTTTTTTTGTTTTTTAGTTTGTTTTTCAACGCATACTGCCCCCTCCCCCCCCCCTCCCTCCCAGCCCATATAGACTCCTCACTCTCCCCCCTTTCCCTTCCCCTTATCCCATTCTCATCAACAAAACCTCAACCTCGACTGCCGAAATTCCATGCATGGCCTTGAAAGAAACAAAAAGAACAAGGAAAAGAAGAGAAAAAAACGCCAGACATGTTCGTGCCCCACAGTGTCAACCCAGAGTCCAGAAATTGACAAGAAAAAGAAGACAAAAACACCAGAACCAGAATTGATACACGACCAGCGCCGGGATATTCTTTAGGACCGTCTAGTAATATACAATGAAACAGGGGGACAGAAACCAGGAACAAAAGGAGCCGGGGGGGGGGGGGAAGAAATCTTCCCGACGGACAGATAAATATATGAAAAAAATGGGGAAATGGGTTGGGTATTGTGCATGGTCGCATAACATCATGGATGATAGCCAGCTTTAGGCGAAAGCGAACCGGGATAGGTTCAGCTTCCTGGGCGGCAGCTCGATTTCGTAGTCCAGGTTGTCGTCATCGCCGTCGCTGTCGGGGACCATCTGATCCTCGCTTCCAGCCGGCCTGTTGAGGGCCTCGAGCTCGGTCACATCCACCTTGGGGAGAGGCACAAACGCCGGGTTCACGGGTACGCCCTTGCCAGCGTCGGGGACCGTCTTGGGCTTCGGCTTCGGCTGTGTTTGCTGGGGTGACGCCTTCATGTTGCTTGCGCGAGCACCCATTCTTTGCAGCGGAGTCAACAAGGACGCAGCCGTGGACGGTCCGGTGCTCGGCGTGGGCCCCATGCTGAATACCGAAGATTGGTATGAAATCGATGATGCTGGCGTGCCAGAGAGTATGGACGAATAGGCGAATCGGCTGAGATTTGGTCGCGCCGGTGTCTTGAGTGGCTGTTGCCGCGGGGGCTTGGTGGACCGAAGAGGTCGCATCGTGCTGTTGAGCAAATCCTCTTGTTCCTGGGACAGCCTCGTGACTTGCGTGTCTTGACTGGTGTGGTGGCTGGCCGGTTGGCTGCTTTGGTCCACCGCGGACTGGCCGTTTTCTTCTGCTGCGGGAACTTGCGTGTTGTCTCTGAATATGGAAATGGATGCTCCCCGGTTGCCCGTCGGCTTCCACCCGTCGAAATCGGGCAACTCGCGCAGACTTTCCTCGATCGAATCATCCGAAAACAGGTACGCATCGCTCTTGGCCCTGGCGGGATTCTTTCTCGGATTGGGGAGCGGAAAGAACTTGCTCTTTTCCGGCGATGTGTCTGCTTCCTCCTCCTCGTTGTTACACAGGCGAAGTTTCTTCTTAGGCCGGTTCAGAGTCGCCGACTGCGGAGCAACAGGTGCTGGAGGAAGGGAAGCGTCGTCAAAAGACTGTGTCGGCACAGGACTGGCCGCAACCCGAGCGAGCATGCTTGGAATCGGCTCTGTCTTTCGCCGCTGAAGCCTGGGAGATGTTCTGGTAGGAGAAGACTTGGCTCTCCGGGGCGTTGGGACTGCCCTGATGCCGGTTGCTTGACGGGGACCGTCGACATACGGCCTCGGCAGGGGAAACACGCGCGGGACCAGCCCTCCATCTGTGAGTTGGGCGACTCTCTGAGGATCGACTGAAAAGCAGTTGGCGTCCATTTCACCCATGGGTATGCGGCTCTGCTGCTTGAAGTAGCTAGTAATGGGCTTGTGTGGTGACTGGACCGCAGTCGCAGTCGCAGTCGCAGCAGCAGCCTCTTGAGAGTACCTTCTCTTAGAAGGCGTCATCACCTTGACGATGCGCAACTTGGTGATTGGGTTGACATCGCCGCTGGCGATGGCTCTTGCAAGCTCCGGCTCAACATATGGGCCAATGAAGGGCATTTCTTCGGCGGTGCGAGTCCCGTCCAGCTCAGTAAGATGGACCAATACCTTCTTCTGGGGGCAAAAAACCCACTGATGCAGAAAAGTCAGCTCCGCTTGGTAAAACTGCGTCAAGTAGTTCTCCGAGACGCGTTTCCCCTCAAACTGCAACTGGCGGACGGCCCGTTCCGGCGTTTTCGCATTGCGAAGCAGGCGATATGCAGTCTTGAGCCCAACCCCCGGGACTCCGCTGAGATAGTCACAGCCGCTCATGATGGCCATTCGTCTGAAGTCGGCGTCGGACCACCCTGTGAGGGACACCTCCCGACAGGCACAGAAATCGCGACGGTTTATCTCAATGCAGTTGCCATACTGATCCAGTTTGGTCAAGAGGCGCTTCGCGCCGAATACAAGAAGGTCCGAGTCGTCCGACAGGATGCCATTGACCAAGCCCAAGCGCTCCAGGTATACGAGCTGCGCATCTGCTTCATACGGAGCCACGACATAAGGAATGCCCATGCGTTTGAGCTGCTGGATGAGACACCATGCCATTTCCGGGGTGACGTCTATGCATTTTTGAAACTCTTGGGCAGCTTGAGACGATTTGCCTGCTTTAAGGAGCTCATTGGCGAGTTTCTTCTTGTCCTCTCTCCTCTTTGCCCGACTGCACTCGGTAGCGGCTTTGCTCGGGAGATGGTCGCCATCAAAAACCATATATGGTGTTACACCAAAATGCTGCAGCATCCGCACACGATTCATTGCGGCAGATACAAATCTGCGGTGTTGCGTTAGACGGGAGAAGCGCATATCATTTTCGCGATAAATGATTCAACTGACCTCATTGTCGGCTTGCCCTGTGCAAGGTCGACGGCGCAGGAGTAGGCAGCTCTGTGCAGCCATCCGTAGGCATCGACGGCCAGCGTCTCACCGACACATTTCTTGAGCTCTATAGGGCGTTGAATGGACTTGAGCAGAGGGAGGAGCCCTGAAAAAGAAGAAGAAAAAAACCAAGTCAGCCATCAAGGCCGCGTATGTCAAGACCGGGACTCTACGGACCTGAAACGCCCATCTTGACGGGCTACAGCGTCACACGGGCTCAGAGAAGGAGCTAATACGTGGCAACGATACCGGCAATCAACACCGACGAACTGGTGATCATGAAGAAGCCACAGTGTCGCTGTGATGGACGGTAGTTTCCACCCGCGGCGAACTCGACGGAGTATGTGCAGGGTTTCCAGGATGTATGGCCAGCGCGAAGGCGGCTCGAAAGGAGAAAATCGAGATATGGCCGGTCACTCAGGCCAGGTCGAAGAGAGGATGACCAAAGAGGCAAAGGAGCCAACACGCGCCAGTTCAAGGTTGTATAGTGCGGCGTCGAGACGCGAAGCGTGGACGAACTCGATGCAGACGTAGGTATCGGTGGCGGGAAAATGAGGTTCGGAATCCGGTTGAAGTTGGGTTGGAAGCAATTACAGCCAGGTGAACTGTTGTCGTTTATTTTCAATGTTGTCGATGTTGTTGTCGATGTTGTTTTTGTGTTTTGTGGCTGTTTGGCGAACGGGACGGCGGGCGAGAAGACGATGGACGTCCCTGGACCGCACAAGACACGAAAATCACACGCAGACTACGCCTTTTTTTTTTTTTCGGTCGAAAGACGATGCAGTGCTGGCATCCGAGAAGGGGGATGAAGGGCACCGAAAAGAAAGGGCCATCGGCGTGGAAGGGAGCTATAATATTGTCATGACGCGTACCGGTGTCGTTGTATGGGATTCGGGGCAGACGCGTTGAGTTGATATTGATTGTCATGGGGAGTCGGGTTAACCTTAACCATTGAAAGTGGCAAGAGAGGGGGGGGTGTGGGCGTAGACGCCTAGAGCCACTCACTAACTCCCTGGAGACATCCACTGAAGCCACTGAACCACAGAGCCAGACAGACGGCCAGCCATTGGCACCAGCTTGTTGTCTGCAGGGGGGGGGGGGGTCTACTTTAGCACGCCGCTGTCTTTGGTCACGGTCGCGGCAGACAGACGACTTTTTTTTTCCTTGCCTTCTTCTACAGGCGGTCGTCGGCCGCCTTAAGTCCCGTCGTCGATATCCATCCATCTGCGAAGGACGCCGTCGTGGTTTCGCAGCAATAGCAACGACGACAACGACAACGACAACAGCGCCGTGCAGTTGGCAACATGCCCACCTCGTTGCAAAAGACGCGCAAGCAAATTGCCAAGAAGCGCAACGGCGAGGTCAACGCTTTGCATGCAAAGTCCAGGGACTCGTTCCGCCTGCACAAGGCTGCGGTTCGCGATCAGAGGTTGGAGAAGCTTGCTGCCGCACGAGGCAAGAAGGAACAACCCATCAGTATGCAAAATTTCAGCACATTATTCGTCGCTCTTGTTTCACCGTGGCTGACTGCGCCCTTAGTCGATCGAGTTGCCTTCTTCCAAGAAGCGCTGTCCGCCAAGGACAACCAACCTCTCGACATAGAGACACTTCAATCCTTGGTTCAACAGTGAGAGCAGCCTGGACACCTGAGAAGGCACTGGCGAGAAGCAAAGCTAATCCGGAAAAAACTTCAAGATTCATCCATCAGTATGATGAGGAATATGATGCTGTGAAAAAGGCTCGTCGGCCTGGTCGTCCCCCGAGCACCAAGGAGGATATGCTGAAGCTGAAGATGAAGACGCTGGAGGCCGAGTACGAAAAGGGCTTTGGTAGGCACAGAACTCGGGACAGCATCCGACCCTTATGAGACGTGGCTAACGACCTTTCAGTGTTGCCTGACGTGACGTCCGCGGACAACGTGAAACTGCTGGAGAATTGGAAGGGTGAATGGGCGTACCTGTCGACGTTGTCATGGGTCAAAGTATCCAGTGCTGGACAAATGCGCCCTGCCGAGCTTCCCTCGAAAGGTATCAGTTGACCGACTACTAGTTTTACTGCTCGGCAAAGAGAGCGAAAGACGCTTGTTTGAGTCGAACAGGGCATCCAAGTAGATTGCAGGACGATGCGAGCTCTGCGGCTATGGAAGAACCGTGAACATGGCGCGTGAGTTGTCGAGACCGACTCATACCATGTGACGGGCGAACAGCTGGATCATCTTTCGGGACGACAGCGATTTCTGATGCGGCAGGGAAACCGGGCGTTTGTGGCGTTGAATCCCATTTGATAAAGGTTGTTGTGGGTTCTGAAAATAGAAGCAGCGGGTTTGTTCTGTTCTCTGTATATTCACGGTTGGCGGACATGAGCTTGATGAACAAGTTGGCCGTCTGAAATCGATCTATTGAAAATTGCAACATGCCCATAATACCATTCATTCAGCCAATCGTCCATTGTCCACCAATAAGATACTACCCACGTACTTTCTATACTACATACTAGTAGTAGTGTTTAACTCTTTCAGCATGCCTCGAAAGTACTTCTGGTTGTCACGTGTCGTCGAGAGACCCCACCCGGTCCAAGCTTATCAGGTTCCTGCGCCGTAAATCCCTGCAAAAAAACTCAGCTGCTCCAGCGATCAGTCCAAGTTTTTCCCCATCGTCTCTCCTACTTGCAGCTCCCAGCCCCAACTCATCTGATCCAGTCATCTTCTTCACATCACATCACATCACATCACGTTCCATCAAATCGCAAGAGAATAATGTTTTCCATCCGGAATCTCACACGATCGGCGCCTCGGGCCGTCGCCCGCCTCACCACATCCTCGATGCGATCTGGTGCCGTTCGCCCCGGCGCCATCTGTAAGACATCGGCTGCGAGCGTGTTGCGATCATCTACAGGCAGCACGCATTTCTCAACGTCCGTCAGCCGACGCGAGGTGATCGGAGAGACCATCCCCGATATTTCGGCCAAGCTCGAGAGCGAGCTCCAGCTTGAGAAGGAAATGAAGGCCCAGGATCAGGAGCCCGCCAGCATCAAGGACTTTTTGAAAAACAGCCCCTTTGAGCTGATTGACACTCCTGGTCAAGAGACGGTCAAGCTGGTTCGATCGTTTGCCAATGAGAAGTCAGTACCTGCAATTCCCCGACAGATAATTGTTCCCGCAAAAAAAAAAAAAACCAACTGACTTTTTTTTGGCGTCTGCAGAATCACCGTCAGCTTCTCCATCTCTGATATCAGCAACTATGATCCCTATTCCGAAGAAGCCGCAATGGAAGACGAGGAATTGGACGAAGAGCCTCAGTCCTCCAACAAGCAGGCTAACGAGCGTGTCGAAGAGGCGGATGAGGCGGACGACGAGCTCGACCACGCCGCCCCCCCCATCAACCTCTCCATCCTCGTTGAGAAGCCTGGCAAGATGACCGGCGCCCTCAACATCGACGCTACTGCCCAGGACGGCCACATCATCATTGATAATATGTACTTCTACGAAGATGCCCAGCTTGTCAAGATGGAGAGCTTCGAATATGCCCACAAGCGCGGCGACGTCTATTCCGGCCCCCCCTTTTCTAGTCTCGATGAAGACCTACAGATTCTGATGGAGCAATTCCTCGAGGAGCGTGGCATCTCAGAGGCCATGGCTCTCTTCATCCCCGATTACGTGGACGCCAAGGAGCAGAAGGAATACATCCGATGGCTGGGCAACGTCAAGGCCTTTGTTGACGCCTAGAACCGAAAACACAAACCTACAGTGATGGTTTTATGCCGGGCCATCCGCGTAGGAGGGGAGTCTCATAACATCAACGTCACCGTCGGAAATTCCAATTGTCACCCCAAGGAGGTCTAGGATGTTTTTTCCGAAACGCAAGGTGCGCGAATGAAAACAAGGATGAATGTGAAAAGAAGAAAGAAAAGAAAATTTCAAGAAGGGGAGAAGAGCGGCGGGTGAGGGATACTCGATGGGCATCTCGCTGAACGCCGGCGCGTAGTGAATCTACCGTGTCAAAATAATTATCACGAAACCTCACTCATATTGTAGGATTAGTTGTGGGCGGCATTTAGCTCCGCGTGTACAAGAACCGAGGGAATTTGAGATAAACTAGGCCTGGGCTGATTGGTACGTCAGCAACAAACGACTGGGACCTTGTTCAATTGTCATGACCATTATACTATATATGTGTGTGTGCGTGTGCGTGTGTGAAAAACCAACATTGGCAGCAGGCGGCTCGAGAAGACGCACAAGTACGTACAGGCCATCTGTCCTGAGACAAGAACTCATACGACATGCTACAAATAGCTCCAGTCATGATTATCCCGTCGACTACCTATAGGTCAACTCCCATCCGATATAAATGTCTATGTATAAAACAAAAGCGAAAACCAAAACCAAAACAAACAAAAGAACCCGTCTTAAGAATAACCCGATAAGCATGCTGGTGTCATTGCCGTTGCCGTTGTCGCTGTTTTTTTTTCTTTTTTTCTTTTCTTTTTTTGCCCCTCTCTTTGCACATGTGCTTGTTATTGCTAGAAGATGCCTTCCATGGACCATTCCCCCCTTTGGGCCCGCTCCAGCACCTGTTTCCCCTTCTCCGTCAGGTCTGGCTTGCCATTGTTGACCACGGTGTGTTCGAAAAACACGGGTTGCCAGGTCTCGTTGTTGCTCTCGCGCTGCTTGGCCTTCTCGCGCTGTCTTTCTTCTAGCTCGATCTTTAGTTCGGTTGCTTTCGAGAACTGCTTGGCGTGGATGGCTCTGGTAACGCCCCCCCAGAGGGTTAGGGATTCGTTGGGAAGCTGTTGGTCTTCCGGAGGAGTGATCTTCGACGCTACGTGGAGGGGCGCCACGTCGATTATGGTGTACTGTTGCTCGGGCGGGACTGATTTCTTTTTTTTTTTTTTTTTACGTTAATACATCTTGTTTTCCCTAAAGCCGTCATGCAACACAACTTGAATCAAGTGCCGAAACTTACCACTGGTCGTGGGCCGATTGTGAAGACGACCTTTTCTCGCCAGGGTCCGCTGAGGCGGACGAGGACGTCCTCGTCGGGCACATCTTGAACCCGGGTCTTGGTGTCATTCTCAGGGTCGTACCGAAAGACCACACCGTCAATCTTGTTGGTAGTTCGGCCCAACCAGCCCTCGTCGACGTAGTGGAGGATGGCCTTGAGCTTGGTTTCAGGACATGTGATGTATGCCATCTCACTGACAGACACGCTGAGAGAGCCTCGCAGGATGCCGCCCAGGTGAGCGGCAGGGTGGGTCAGCTGGTACGTCTCACCACCAAAATTATCCAGGGAGATGAAGATGCCGAGATTATGCTCGCCAGGCAAAACCTTGACCGAAGTGCCGGTGAATTTTGCGGTGATCTGGTCGAAGCCACGAGCCGATAGGCCCTTTTCGGGACATGTGATGTGAAACGCGCTCACAGGAGGGTGGTGGGACGTCTGCTCGGTGAGATATGAGACTCGAATGAGCTTTTTGTCCTGTGTCGGTGTGCCATGTTTGGGCACTGATAGCGAGACCGTCGACTCGTTCGAATAGGCCTTGGATGTTGTCTTCAGACTGCGTAATGACCCCCTGTCCGAACCTGATGCGATTGAGCTATTCAGCTCTGCCGTTTCGATTCTCGGCGCGTTGTCTTCGGTCTCCCAGTTACACTATTCACAAGAAAGAGAAAGCAAACGCCTTGTCAGCATAACCGAGAAACAGTCTCTCCAACTCTGTTTCCCCCGCCGACGCGATATATTGTCACACCACAATCCGTGCGAAACGTGCGTGCGCGACGTACCCTGAAAAATTCACCAAGGCAAGAATTGTACGGCTTGCAGGGCTTGCCCTTTACATATTTTAGGTCTTTTGTCAACCAAAAACGAACGACTTCCAGCATGCGGTCGATCGGCTGATCAGACGTGCCGATGGCGACGAAGGCGTTGGGTGCGTCAAGATACGTCCAGTATTCGAGATTGGGTGTCGGCTCCAGAAGCTGCGAAGGAAGGGAGAATCGGACCGAGGCGAGATCCGTTACACCGATGAACCTTTGAGATGAAGTCTCGATTAGCATCGCAGACCAGACAACATCCAGAAACCGGATTTTGATGCGAGAAACGGGAGTTGGTGCCCAGTTCTTCTGCACCGCTGAGCCCTCGTACCGAGCCGGGATGATGCCGCGCCGCGGTTCATGGGAGACTACGAAGCAAAAAAAAAAAAACGCATGGAAGGGGGATGGGGAGGGGTGGGGGAGGTGGATGCAGACACACTTCTTCAATATCCCAAGAAACGTCCGCAGCTTGGAGCCGTCGCTCTGTGGTTCATCGGGCGCGTCGACAGCTGGAGATAGTGTAGATGACGACATTGCGATGTGTTGGGCCGATGGTATAATGGTATTAACAGCTAAGGAGTGGGCGGGAGGACGAGCGAGGACGTAAGACTGTATGCGGCGGCGGCAGATGGACGGGTCGTGGATTCACGGCGAAGGGGGAAACCCGATTTGGTCAATGATCGAAAGGCTGGAGCGGACTATGGAGCCAACTTCTGATACAGAATCACCGAGACGATGGATGAAGGGAGTGAAATCAAAGCGTGGGCTGAGGCGAGGGCCAGCCAGTTTTCCAAGAAACTAGGGTATGTTGAGATGTTGAGAGCGGATCGGAACTGAGGCCGGGGGCGGCTTTGGGCCAAGAAGCCGGCGTGACAGGTGACGGCGGTCACTGAGCGGCAGGGACTGGTGTGCGGCTGGTAGCTGGTAGCAAGTGGTGGGGGGTGACCTGGGGGGTGACCTGGGGGGTGACCTGGGGGGTGACCTGGGGGGCACTGGGGGGCACTGGGTGGCCAATCACCAACGCACATGGCCGACTTAGTGGTCATTTACAACAAGCACCGCTGCACTGCGGCCCGGCGTATGACGTGTTTGGCTGATTTTCCAGGTTCCCATCCATGGCAGGCGTCGTCCGCTGCGCCTGCGCTTGCTCGGAATCCGAAACGAAACGAAACGAAATGAAACGCAACCCCCACCATGCCATGCCGGCAACGCTTCTCCTTCACGCTTTGCGCTTCGACAACAGGCTGCCGATGTTAGCCAGTCTCTGCCCTCGCCACAATGTCCAGCTTTCTGCGCAGCAAGCAGTCGGGCATACAGCGTGATCTGTCCGCCAGCATCCGTCCCGAGCTGTTTGCTCCCGATGATCAAGCTCGCTATGGCATCAACTCCCAAATCAGGTGCGTCTTGATTCTCCCAGGCCGGCAGGGTTTTCCCGCCCATTGCCCCAGAGGGGACGCAATGGGAATGGCAGTGATCTCATGCCTTTGAATTCCGCAGTTGCTTCGCATACGATCCAGTGCAGTCGCTTTTCGCCATCGGAACCAACCAAAGCAATTTTGGACCCGGCAAAGTCTACGTCTTCGGCCAACGACGCGTGCAAAAGGTCATCGAACCTCCTCGCCCGACTTCTTTCCGCATCATACAATTCACTGCCAACAAACTAGTCACGGTCGACCAGAAAAATGAAATCGGTGTTTGGGATTTGGACACGGGAGCACGCATTGCCGCTCAGGTTCTGGTCGGCCAAGTCGTCTCCTTGGTGACTGATCCAATGCTGGACTGGGCATTCGTTGGTCTTCAAAACGGAAATGTCGTCGCCTTTGATCTGGACCGGAGCAGTCTGTCGCGCAACTTTCGACTTCCAAATTTTTGGGTAGAGCACGACCCGTCGGCAAAGTCTGCGAGTCTTGTTTGCATGTCCATGCACCCTCGTGACGTCGGCATGCTCCTCTTGGGATACTCGCATGGCGCCGTCATCTACTCGTTCAAGCAGAACAAGGCCGTTCAGTTCTTCGAGTACAAACTGCCAGTTGGCGCCCCTGGCGGCAACAGTGCCAGTGTGGAAACAATGCGACGGCCCAGGCTGACGCACGCTCTGTACCATCCCTCGGGAACCTTCGTTGCCACGGCTCACGAGGACGGCAGCTTAGTACTGTGGGATATCAAGGAACAGAGGCTTATCACGGCGAGGACTCTGCAAGAGCACGGGGTGGAGAAACCAGGCGTCAACGCGGCCGGACCGTCCGTTTCAGAGCCCTTTACCAAGATTGCATGGTGTTGCAAAGAAAACTGCGACGACACGGGAATACTGGTCTCCGGGGGCGAGCAATTCGATTCTTCCCCAAAGAACTTGAACTTCATCGAGCTGGGATTAACACCAACCTACGCAACCTCATCCTGGCAGGTGCTGGCAGACTACTTTCGAGGCAAGAGGAAAATCACACTGTCTCTTCCTGCGGCCTCCCGGCCTGTTGACTTTCTTTTAATCCCTCGATCGTCTCCGTACTTTGCTGGAGCCCAAGACCCCATCGCCGTCGTGACCCTCCTGTCCTCGGGCGAACTCATCACCATGAGTTTCCCGTCAGGATTTTCCATCAGTCCGACCAACCAGCTACACCCCTCCATGTTTTTCGTTCATCCCTTCATAACAAAGCTCAATGTTTCCAGTGTAGAGCGTCCAAAATGGCTATGCATGATGGAGAAGCGAGATCAGGGAGAGCCGTTATTGAAGGGCGGCGCCGAAGGACCGAGACCCAGAAAACGATTCGAAGACAGAACAATCATTCAAGCGGCACATGGGGATAGCACCATCCGGATTTGGGACTCGGGGCACGCCGATGAGATTGAAAATAGCCTTCAGCTGCAGGTGGACCTTGCCCGTGCGCTGGATCGCTACGAGGATATCGACATCACCGCCATGAGCATGGCCAGCTGCACGGGCGAATTCGTGGTTGGAACTCGCACCGGCGAGGCCGTCGTCTTCCGATGGGGCACCAACAGATTCTACGGGCGAGATCAGCCGCAGCAGCTGGATCCTAATCCCAAGGGTTTGAGCGACATCAGCTCACGGGCAGAACCGACCCTAAGGGAGGGTCTCCAACCATTTGTCTTGTACGAAATGATGCAGGGTCCCATCACTGCTGTCCAGGTGTCCAATGTTGGCTTTGTGGCGGTTGGTTCGGAACTTGGATTCTTGACGCTGATCGATCTGCGGGTGCCTAAAATATTCTATCAGGCGCCCCTGACGGATTTTGCCAAGCAGGAGAAGCGATTATCGATTTTCAAACGAGATCACGGCGCAAACGAAGCACCGGAAAAGGAATGGCCGGTAGTAATTGAATTTGGCGTCATGACATTGGACGAGGATAAGTACTCAAGCATATGCTGTTTCGTCGGGACAAATTTGGGCAAGGTGATTACGTTTAAATTGCTCCCGTCTGCCGACGGAACGTACTCGGCGCAGGTAGCCGGCGTCGTTGGTCTCGACGGGCTGATCATCTCCTTGTCTCCTATCGAGGCCAATACTGGAAAGCCGGCTCTCGCGACTGGCCCTATAGTCGCTTCACTTCGTGAGGGCAGGCAAGTCGACGGCGCACTGGTCGCAGGTAAGTCTTTTTTTTTGTTTTTTTTTGTTTTTTTGTTTTTTTCAACGATACTTTCCCCAGATCTCCCTGGCACCTCCATGCAAATTATCTGAATGTGCTCGGCCAAGGTCTGTTTTTGCTAACACGGAAAATACAGTATCACAATCGGAAATCAGAGTGTTCAGGCCAGCCAATTCCAAGGGCGCGTCGAGAGATTTCGACAATGCTCTATGTGATTCAGCGGCTGTTGCTGAGTTGGAACTCCAAGGGTTCGCCGTGGTTGCTCTTTTCGGTGATCGAACGGCGCGCGCGTTCTCTATCCCAGGACTGAAGGAGATTGGCAAGGCATCACTGCCAATGATCGACCCGAGCCGGAGCACATCGGCCATGGTTACTCAGACAGGCGATGTGTTTGCATGGACCGGCCCCAGCGAGCTGGCCGTCATCCACGTCTGGGGCACAGGAAAGCCGCTACAGCAGTCGCCAGACGTTATGGTCAACCCGAAGATCGAATGCCCACCACGACCAACGATTTCGAATCTGCAATGGATTTCCGGCACCCAGTATGTGTCTCCATTGGACCTGGATCTCCTTGTCGGCGGGCCAGACAGGCCACCCAGCAAGAGGATGATGGATGCAGATGCAGCAGAGCGAAGGGCAGCGGCAGGGGGCGCCGCAACGATTGCAGCAGCCGCGGGAAGCAGTCAAGAAACGTGGAGCTCGTACCTGTCGCGCCAAATCAACGAAAGGACAGAGAAGCTAAACATCATGGGGGACAGCATGGACAACCTTCAGCAGCAGAGTCAAGGTTGGGCGGATGACGTGAACAAGTTTATTGGCAAGCAAAAGCGCAGCCTGGTCATGGGAAGCATCAAGAGCAAGTTCTTCTGACGAGCTTCCCGCTTTTTGAATGACGTGATGAATATACTATTAGCGGCTTGGATTTGGGCGTGAGAGAGGAAGCCGAATCGCTCCGAGGGCATCCCATGTTGCGAACCTAAGCTCCCGTTCTCAACAGGAATGCTTTGATCTTTCGAATGTTCCCATAAGCTACCAGCGATTACCAGGCTCATTGTGATTCTTCCTCGACAAGCATGGAGCCCCGGGATCATGTTCTTACCATGCGTAGGAGGGGAGCAAATAGACAAAAGGAAGAAAATATGACACTTATGTCCAAGGTGGAATCAGCGGGAAGGCACGTCCGGCGCAAAGATAATCGTATTCTCCCTCAGGCCCTCAGATTGGCATGGCAGCTCGCGGGACGAGGAGCTCATTGTCGGCACAGGATCTTGCGCCATGTGACTTTCAGCGTTCCGCGCCGCAAGTCGCGATTCCCTTCTCGAGTGGTACACGGCGGGCTCGCATGTACAACTCAGCTCATGTATATTTCATTCTCCACACAAATCAGTAACCAAAGAGAGAAGAGGGAAGGACGCCGACGGCAGACGCTTTTGTCAGCCCCAACCCTGACATATCATGATACCCCGCGTCGTCACATGCGTTGTGCGCCGGCGAAGGTTATGTATGATCAGCTTGGTCTCATCCGATGTACGCCATCGGGGAGGCAGACCATGTCCGTTGTGCACGCATTGTTGGTCAAACTCCTCCCGGAGGGTATCTTGTTTTTGTTCTTATGGCAGAAACGTTGATACTCAGAGTAGGGGGGGGGAGACACACCCCGCCCGCAGGGTCAAGGCAACGCCAAGCCCGTAATATCCCGTTTTTGCTGACCCATGGCTTGAACCAACTCTATAATCATGCCTCAACCAGGAGCAGGTATCCCTGAACGCATTGAGTGAGCTGCAGTGCAGTATATGTTGGCCCGCTCACGTACCCTGTCCTGTTCCGTCTTACAGGCTAGTGCCAGCCGCCCGCTCCCGCCTGCCTTTGCAGACAGAGTGATGAAGCACAGGTGATTTCTCTCTCTCTCTCTCTCTCTCTATATATATATATATATACTCAAAATTCCCGAGAGGCGTTTTATGCTTACAGGCCCCCGAGACGAGAAAAGGAAAGGGAAAAAAAAAATCCATGTACTTGGTCTCAGGTTGGGGTAAGGACCCTCGCGGCATGTGAATAGCACTTTCCGTCCCGGCTGACCAGTTTCTCCTGGTCCCCTTGTCTCTCCGACTGGGGCGTGGTGAAGATGATGAATACACACGAGAAAAAAAAAGAAAAGAAAATTCATCAACGGACGACGCATTTCTCTCCGTCATCAGCGCCGTCAGCTCGTCGAGTGTGGAGAGTCAAATAAATGAATAAGACAATAAGTGAATAAGCCGAGGTTACCGCTGCTTCCTTTTTCCCTGAAAGGTGCATGCAATGCAGGCTGAGAGGTGTGTGAGAAGGCGTCGACAGCGACCCCCTCCCCACAGCTCTGCTTTTGTAATTTGTCTCAAGAACTGACTAGCTGGATGGCACGGTCATGGACGTGGTGTGGTAAGGTGACATGAAGGGAGAGATTCTCTGCATCCGAGATGTTTCCCCTGTGGGAAACAGGACATGGTTATAAAGTCAGCCGCCGCGGCATCCGACCGACCCTTTGGAGCTCGACACATGGACAGGGAAAAAACAAAAAAAAAAAAAAAAGGACGGGTTCAGCTGGCCAGTCATTTTTTTTTTTTCCTCATTCGTTTAAGCCAGCAGCAGGCCGTCTTTGACCACACGAGACGGAGACGTGCGCAGTCACGATGCTGTTCTCTCCCTCGACGCTTCTCCTCTCGGCGGTTGCCGTACCGCTGGCGGCAGCGGGCGCCGACTTCTACGACGGCATCCCCGTCGTCGGCGTCCTGTTCGACAACAAAATCAAGGAGCACTACTGCACGGCCAGCGTGGTCGACAGCAAGAAGGGAAACATGATCATCACGGCGGCACACTGCCTCAGCACCACGGGCACGGAAATCCACTTCGCGCCGGGCTACGACAACGGCAAGACCCCCTACGGCACGTACCCAGTCCTGGCCACATACATCGACAGCCGATGGAACGAGAGGTTCGACGAGACGCTCGACTTTGCCTTTTTGACGCTGGGAAAGGGCAGGTTCAAGGGCAAGATGGTCAACGTGCAGGAGGCGACGGGCGGCGGCAACAAGCTCGTCACCGACGCGGGCTACACGCAGAGGGTCGAGATGGTCGGCTACGCCTACAAGGAGCAGCAGGCCCGCCACTGCGCGTCGACGACGTACGAGGCCAAGGCCGGACAGATGGGCGTCCGGTGCGGCCCGCTGCAGAGCGGCACGAGCGGTGCGCCCTGGATCGCGGACTACAACGCCCGGACGAGGAGAGGGAGCGTCATCGGCGTCATCGGCGGCTGGCACACCGGCGGCTGCGACGACTACGAGACCTTTTCCTGCAGATTCTCCCAGGCCACGCGGGCTCTGTACAACCGGGCGGCGAAGGGGGGGCCGGGTGACGACGTGCGCGGCGGCGCGCCTGAGAACTGCGAGGCGTCCAAGGCCGCGGGCAAGACTCGTGTCGGACTGCCCAAGAAATCGGGGTTGCCCAAGGTCATCAAAGAGGGGGTGGTGAGTCCGTGAGTGTATATGTCTTGTGTCGTGCACTCAGGTTGTCTATGATTGTGTCTGTCCATAAAGACGGATTCCGTTTTTCTCTTTTCAGGAAGAAGAAGAAAAAAAAAAAAGGAGGGTGTGTGCGCGTGATGAAAAGTCTTTTTTGTTACAAAACAAAAAGAAAATGTGTGTGTGTATTGTGTGTGTGTGTGAGTGTGTGTTGTGTGTGTGTGTGTGTGAAATGCCCATGTCCACTCCAAGATGCACGTCACGTTGCGCCGCAGCGCGGAATCTGAATCCATTACGTGTGACACATACACATCCTATCCTACCCAGGCTTCTCAAGTCTTTTTCCTCCCTTGCATCACAATTTTCCTTTCCATACAGCTGTCGAGGTATGGCCAGCACTCAGACTCAAAACCCGGGGGACACCCCCCCCCCCCCCCCTCCGTTCCTCTCCTCATTCTGACCGAGTCTCTGGAAAAGGAAAGAACTGGCTATTTTCAGATTTTGATACCGAGACAATCCCGCCATGATCTAGTCGGGCTGTCTTTGCTTGCGCTGCTGTCCGCCTGCTGTCTCGGGTGCTCGAGACTTCAACCCGCCTGGTCAGCAAGGGGAACTGTTGAAAAAAAAAAATCAATAAACTGGGGGGAGCAGGGCTTTTTTTTTTTTTTTTTCCCCCACAGACAGAGGTGCCGGCTCCCTTGCCTTTCGGGGATTGTTTTTCGTCATCAAGTTACTTTGTATTGATGGGAGGTTTTGTCAGAGACAGAGGTGCCGGCTTCCTTGCCTTTCGGGAATTTTTTTCGTCATCAAGTAACTTTGTGTTGATTAATGGGGAGGGGGAGTTGTTTTTTTTTTTCAAGTGAGGAGGCGTGGAAGGTGTCTCAGTTGATGTTGTATATTCGTTGTGACCGTCGAGCGCATACCCTACCGGTCTTGGCCGTGTCGAATCGTCCATTCCGTGGCCCCGTGTCCACTTCTGGGCTCGGGCTCGGCGCCGTGATGAATCCGTTGCATAAACGTGAGCTCGGAATGTGTCGTCTCTGCGGCATCGAGAGAGGGGCGTCGGATGACTGACTTCACGGGCGAATCGTGTCTTGGGTGCAAAATGTCGCCATGGCTCGGTCTGTTCCTAGTTATCTGTGCTATGCCGGAGGTGCAAGCCAGACAGAAGACAGACGAGAGCAGAATCGAAGCATAAAAGAGTCCCTGGGCCCCGGAGCCTCGAAGCAAATCAACATCGTCATCTTTTGTTTTCTCCGATTCGTCCTTTCACGAGAACAACTCTCTTTCGAAGCACCTTCCCAACACCACCATCTCAGCACCGCCAACATGAAGTTCCTGGCCTACGCCGCTGTCTGCTTCTCCGTCGTGGCCGCGGTCCCCGGCGTGCAGACGCAGCAGGCGGGTGCGTAGTAACCCCCCCAGGGTTCACGAGCAGATCGCTTCAACCCCCCCCCCCCCCCCCCCTTTCCCTACTTTTAGCACCAATTGCTAACATTCCTCTAGGTGTGTCCGACCTGCTCAATCTTGACTCCCTCAAGTCCAACCTCTTGAAGGAGTGCAGCGGCGTTTTCCAGACCTGCAAGGGTAAGGGCGAGTTCCTCCAAGCTGTCGGATCAGTCTTGCTGTCCAAAAGCGACGGCAATGGTGCCAGCAAGATCATAAATGCTTTGGAGGATGACGGGAAACGATTCAAGAGCTGCCTGGCCGAGATTGAGGCCTGCTTCAAGACGCTCATCTCGAGCAGTGAGAACAAGGTCACCAATCTTGGGTTGGCTTGAGGAATGAAGAGGGATGGCGAGGGTGGTTTTGGTTCTGGCGAGATGGGAAGAAGGAACGAAGTCCTCGCGGCAGAGATAGACGTGAGAGATTTTGTTTTTGGTTGATGGCTTGCAGAAACCATCTGATGTGCATGAATAAGAAATAGAAATAGAAGAGCACCCCTTGTCTCATTATTGCGCGGCGCCTTCGTGCCTGTCTCATATGTACGTAGTACATGACATGTTGACGGATGCGAAAGCCACTTTGACCTTTTTCTTTCCCGGCCACCAAATTTGGTGCCGTGTGTATGTGTGTTGTGTGTATTGTTGTGTGTATTGTTGTGTGTATTGTTGTGTGTATTGTTGTGTGTGTTGTTGTGCGTGTTCCCGGTATGGCAAATGATAATTCCCGCGGGTTCGTCTAGAGTCCCGTTCATTATGTAATTGGCAACTGGGCGGCGGGGCGGGGCGGAAAGCGGGCAGCCAACACACTTCTTTTTGTCCGCGGGTTCCTTTGCATTAATGTCACCGTCTCAGTTCCGGGGGCCACTTTGGTACTTGGCGATCTGAGGAACCGTGGGAAGACACTCGATCGAGAGACCCTTTGCGCAATCTCCTACCACGGGTTGTCGCAGAAATCTCATGCCTGGTGGTGGGCGCAAGAGAGCGACCGAGGCATGCAACTTCTGCCGCCGGAGAAAGGTCCGTTTGTCTTGTCTCCCCCGCCTTCCCACCCTCTCTTCCTGGTCTTTTTGTTTTGTTTTGCTTTGTTTTGGTTTTGCCTCCATTTTTCATGTTTATTTTCCGTCTCTTTCATGGGGGGCGATGACGTACCGACGGCCAGACGCACCCGACTGACGACATGGGTAGATCAAATGCAACGGTGCTCACCCTACCTGTGTCAACTGCCAGACGTACGACCGGGAATGCGTATACGAGCCCGTCGGGGCGAACGCCAAGGAGATCGGCCGTAGTCGCCATCGTGTAGCCAGGCGCCGGCAGCCACTCCCTCTTGGCAGCCGCGGCACATGCTCCTCCGCTGGCGATCAGGGGTCCGGCTCTCCGGGCCGCCGACTTGGAGAACACGATGGCAGGTCGGCCTCTCGTGCAGCGCCGGCGACTGCCACTACTCCCCCTCGGACCTCACCCGCGGCGGCTGCCGAGGGCCGGGTTGCTCGCATACTCATGTCTGCCAATGGTGTATCGTCCTATCACAGCCGGACCAGCACCCTGTATGAAGACAACACGCTGGAACGCCAAAGCGAGAGCCTTGCTCGCCCGCTCGTGTCGGAGGAGTGGGTGGAGAGAGGCCTCGTTGCCGAAGCCGCACGACAGCGCCAGCTGGAGGACTGGAACCTTCGTCAGGGCAAGCTTGACTTTGACGGCGTGGACCCGGAGCTGGGCATGCACCTCCTGTCCATACACTGGAACCGCCAGCATCACTCCTTTCTCCTGACCTACCGGCCCGCCTTCATGAGGGACATGGCCTGCCGAGGACCCTACTTCTCCAAGCTGCTCCTCAACGCCATCTACTTTGGCGCGTCCAAGTTCAGCCCCAGACTCGAAGTCCGCAAAGACCCCGACGACGTGCGCACCGCAGGATGGATGTTCCGCCGCAGAGTGCGAGAGCTCCTGGGCGGTGCTCTGGACTGCAGCAGCATCACCACCATCCAAGCCCTCCTGCAGATGACAAACTCCCTCTTCGCTCTCGGCGACGAGCGCAGCGCCGCTTGGCTGTACGCGGGTCTGGCCTTCCGCATGATCATCGACCTCGGCATGCATGTCGACCCGAGCCGGACCGGTCGCCTGTCGGACGAGGACCTTGAGATTCGGCGCCGCGTCTTCTGGGGCGCCTTTGTGGTCGACAAGATGCAGAGCCTGTACCAGGGCCGGCCCGCCAGCCTCAGAGATGCCGACGTGCTCGTGCCCATCAAGTTCCTCGACACGTACGAGGAGCTGGAGTACTGGCAGCCCTTTGCTTATTCTTCCCGGACCCCGGACTATCCGGGGTCGCCGGCGTACAGCGTGTCGACCTTTGCGGCGCTTTGCAGGCTCTCGCTGGCCATGAGCGACATCCTCAGCAGCATCTACACGGAACGGAGCGTCGACCAGACGCCTGCCAGGCTGTCCAGCACGCTGGAAACCTTGCAGTGCAAGCTGGACGAGTGGAAGAAGGCGCTTCCGGAGCACATCCAACTGAACAGGACTGGTCCTCCCGAGGACGCGACCTCCTCCTCCTCCCCACCCCCACACGTCTTCAGTTTACAGTGAGTACGCAGCAGCCGAGGGGGAAACATGGTGCCGATCTTCATGTCCCCTTCACCGTCGCCCCACCCCCATCCTCGTCGTCTTCATGCTGATTGACGGTGTGATGTTCTGTTTTCCATTAGCGCCATGCACAACGTTCTCACCATCCTCCTTCACCGCCCGTTCGTTGCCGGCGGCCATCTCCACAACACGCCCCGCTCGATGCGCGTAGACTCCTTCATGAAGTGCGCCACGGCGGCGTCGAACATCTGCGGCATCCTCCGCGCCTACCATGGAGCATTCTCGATACGCCACGCTCCTTATCTTATTTCATATGCGACATACGTGGCCGCCACTGTCATCGTCCGAATCGCCGCCAAGCAGCGGGCCGAGTCGGCCGTCTACGGCAACCTGGCCACCTGTCTGGCCGTCTTCAGGGAGAACCAGGAGACCAACTTTGCGGTGCGAAAAGCGGCCCTGGTGATTGAGACACTGATGAAGAGGCTGGGTGTGGCGATTGATCAGGTCCCGGCCAACGTCCTGGGCACACCCGTAGACTGCGTTCCGACCATGGCTCCGTCTGGAGACGAACGGCAACAGCGCGGCCGAGGTGGCGGCCCTGATCCGACTCTCGGTTCCCCGCTCGGCGGCACAGGAAATGACCTGCTGGTTCTCTCGCAGGAGTCCGCCGATACGGGACCATTCCCGCCTGCTTCCGTCGCCTGTCCGTCGAACTCGGAATCGGGTTTGGACATCGACGGCATCATCCAGAGCTTTCTGCAGGGTGCCAACACATGCAACCCCCGGCCTCTGACCGCCTTCGAGCATGCAAGGGAGCCGCGGGCAGTGCAACATGAATCTCTTGCATACCAGGGCCAGTCAGCTCTCGGGCCTTCTGACGTGTCCGCGCTTGGTGATGCTGTCTACGCTCCCCAGCCTGCAGCATCTCAGGGCTTCCAATACGGGCAGTCGACGGACGACGATCCCCTTTTTGGCTTCAACAACCCCTACACTTTTGGGCTGGACGGCTCGTCGTCTTTTGCCTGAAAAATGCCTCGGTTTCGATGTCAGCATGACGTCAAGGCTACTCCCCGGCTGGCCCCGCCGAAAGTTTGGGCTGTGACCCACCAGAGACGAGATTCCCGCGGGCCACTGGGGCAGGTCCGCAGCATCCGTGCGCGCATACATGCTGTACATAGCAAAGGTCAACACCAACAATTGACCTTCCTTCCCGCGGGAGTAGTTAGGGGCGGCACATGTTCCCGTTCCGTTACCCGCCAACACCATGTCTCAGCCCATCGTGGGCCACCGACCCAGAGCAACACAGTTAAGTGAGAGTAATGCAGAGTAAGTGAGAAAATTCCCGCAGTGGTATGTATCATGATGCAAGCGAGAAAAGAAAAAAAAAAAAAGGGGGGGGGGGGGGGGGGGGGGGGGGGGGGGGGGGAAAAAACCCCCGGGAACCATTGGTCCCCCCCCCCCCCCCCCCCCCCCCCCCCCCCCCCCCCCCCCCCCCCCCCCCCCCCCCCCCCCCCCCCCCCCCCCCCCCCCCCCCCCCCCCCCCCCCCCCCCCCCCCCCCCCCAAAGAAGCCACGGGAAGCATTGGTCCCCTCCCCTCTCTATTAAAAACAAAGAAAAATAAAAGGGTGGGATAAAAGACATCTATCCCCTCCCCTCCAGCAACTGTCCCCGAATAGCAATCAGCCGCCAGCGAACACCCATCAACCTTTTTCTGTTACAATTTCTGCCGTTCGTGGTCCCGCCACTGAATCACATCATGACAGTGCAGGACAAGACATGGTTCAGGTCGCTCCGGCGCCACGACCTCCCTTGCACGTTGATGCGGGCCGGCACATCCAAGGCGCTGTTCATACACCGGCGGGAGCTTCCGACTGATGTTTCCGAGTGGAAGATGCATCTGGTTTCGGCGCTGGGGTCACGGGGGGGCGATGCTCGTCAGATAGACGGCGTCGGCGGCGGCGCATCTACGACGTCCAAGGTCGCGGTTGTTGCGCCGTCAGGCCGGCCGGATGCGGATGTGGAGTGGACTTTTGTTCAGGTTTCTGTCGGCAGGGAATCGATTGACATGACGGGAACCTGTGGCAACGTGTCGTCTGGGGTCGGACCCTTTGCCCTGCAGAAGGGACTTGTCGAGCGGAAGCCCGGGCAGGAGACGGTATGTGTCTCTGCTTTGACAATTACGCAGTTGCATATTCGTCAGGAATCGAGTGCTGACAATCACCTTCCCCTTGGGCTCCATTGCAGATGGATATTCGCGTATACAACACCAACACCGACAGCATCATCGTCGAGACGGTCCATCTCGACGGCGACGGCGACTTCCTGGAGCTCGGCACGTACAAGGTGCCAGGGGTTCCGGTCCCCGGCAGCGAGATCAAGTGCCTGTTCCAGGACCCGGCCGGCAGCATGACGGGCAAGCTGTTTCCCTCGGGCAAGCGACAGCAGATGCTGCCCGTCAAGTCAAGCCGGACCATGGACTGCCATGACGTGGCGCCGCTTTCCCACGTCCCGGTGACGCTCATCGACGCGGCAAACCCGTTTGTCTTCGTCGACGGCGCATCCCTGTCGGGCCTCCGATCTGCATGCTCCGAGGGAATGTTTGATTCGGTGGTCGAGCTGATCCGTCGCGAGGCCGCCGTGGCAATGGGTCTGGCCTCGACCACCATCGAGGCGGCCAAGACGAAAGCCACACCCAAAGTCGCTCTGCTGTACCCCTCAGACGAGGGGGCGGCGGCCGACATCCGCGTACAGTCGTACTCGATGGGCTTGCCACATCCGAGCTTCCAGCTCACGGGTGCCGTATGTCTCGCCGCGGCGCTGTGCTCTCCCGGCACCATTGCCGCGCAGCTCGCGGCTCAGCCAGACTCGTCGACGTGGACACCGGCCCGGATGCCGGGGCCCGCCGCTGAGGAGGGGAGGGAACCGGCGACGCACAGGAAGAAATGTGCCATTGCGCATAGCAAGGGCGTCATCGAGGTCGAGGTCTTTGTGCGCCGGGGCATGAGCGCGGACGCGGAGGCAGGCGAGGTGCTCGGATGTGCTGTTTCGCGGACTGCGCGGCGGTTGTTTGACGGCAAGGTGTCGTATTATGTTTGATGAGGTGTTTCAAAGCGATGGAGTTGGAGTCACGTGGGTCCGTTCCGATTAGAAGCAAGACGGTCGGTGCAAGATCTATCAAGCATTTCAGTATTTGTAGAATGTGTTTCCCATTTCTGCGACGTGGGACAGTCGTCGGACACTGCTGGCCCTTGTCAGACATGGGCATAGTTACTAACCACTAGTAGTACTACGTAGGGTCTACTTACTACTATTTAGTAAGCACAGCACATCTTGCCTACTTAGTACTTGGGTAAGAGGTAGGCAATAAATGGGTCGTTAGGATCACTCCGTACTCCGCACTCCGCACTCCGCACTCCGCACTCCGCATCCCGCATCCCGCACCCCGCACTCCGCATTCCGTACTCCACAGCCATTGGTAGTGGCGCGCGGCCCCGCCTTCCCTTCTCCTTCCCTTCTCGTTGACCATGTGGTGTCTGGTTACGGTTTAGGCAAGAGCGGCCCCCGAGGCTTGCTTAGCCCCCATCCATGCCTACGGCTCCGACCCTCTCTCATCATTTCATCGTCAAAACTCTGTCAGACCACACCGGCCGTGGCATGAATCGGCTCGTACGGGCTCGAGCCATCACACCAGATCAAACTGCTTGAGCATCGTCAAGATGCGTCGTCCCGTTCAGCTCGCGTGCCTCGTAGGACTGTGGGCGGCCCCCCACGCTGCCGGCTCCGATGCCGCCGGCGCCGTTTCGACATGTCCCGGGTACAAGATGTCCAACATCCGGGTGACGAGAGGGCTCAGTGCCGACTTGCACCTCGCCGGCAAGGGCTGCGACGCATACGGCACGGACCTGGACAATCTGAAACTGCATGCCGTTGTCGAGACGGGTGAGATGAACGTTCCGTTGATGGAGAAAGCGCGCCCGCCACCCCCTACGCGCTCGCCTGTTGACAGACACGATGTCGCGTTGTGCCGTGCTGACTCGCCCGCAAACCTGTAGCGCAGAGAATCCACGTCAAGATATACGACGCCGCTGATCAGGTCTATCAAGTCCCGGAACATGTGTTTCCGAGGCCCAAGGCCGTTGGGGATGGTTCCGCAGCCGCCGAGCTGAAGTTCGACTACGAGGAGGAGCCCTTTTCCTTCCGTATCCTCCGAACCGAGTCGGACGAGGTGCTCTTCGACTCGTCTGCCGCGGCGCTCGTGTTCGAGGACCAGTATCTTCGCCTGCGGACCCGTCTGCCCAAGGACGCCAACCTATACGGCCTCGGGGAGCACTCTGGTCCACTCCGCCTGAGGACGAGGAACAACACCCGCACGCTGTGGAACGCCGATGTGCCGTCCATCCCCAACGATGCGAACCTCTACGGCAGCCATCCGGTTTACATGGAGCACAGGAGAGCCGGCGGGTCTCATGGCGTGTTCCTGCTCAACTCCAACGGCATGGACGTCATCATCGACCAGGACGAGACTGGCCAGTATCTGGAATACAACCTGCTGGGCGGTGTGCTGGATTTTTATTTCCTGGCCGGGCCGACGCCGGCAGATGTGGCGAGGCAGTATGCCGAGACGGCGGGCCTTCCTGCCGCGGTACCCTACTCCGGTCTGGGATTCCACCAGTGCCGTTGGGGCTATCGAGATGTCTTCAACGTTGCCGAGGTTGTGCACAATTACAGCAGGGCCGGCATCCCGCTGGAGACTATGTGGACCGATATTGATTACATGGACCAGAGGGCCGTGAGTACAATTTGTTTTTCTTTTTTTTTTCTTTTTTTTTTCACATCTCCTCCCAAGAAAGAAAAAACGAGTGGTGAATACGTCTTGAAAGCTGGCTCACGATGTCTTGACACAGGTGTTTTCCGTCGACCCTCGGCGCTTCCCGATGAAGATGATGCGCCAACTCGTTGCCCACCTTCACGCCAACAAGCAAAAGTACGTCCTCATGGTAGATCCCGCTGTCGCGGCAAAAGACTACACGCCATACAGAAACGGTATCGACAAGGACGTGTTCATCCTGAACGCTACCAATCAAGTTTTTCACGGCGTCGTCTGGCCCGGACTGACGGCTTACCCGGACTGGTTCGCCAACGGAACGCAGGAGTACTGGACCGAGGAGTTCGCCGACTTCTTCTCGACGGAATCCGGCATCGACATTGACTTCCTGTGGATTGACATGAACGAGCCTTCCAACTTTTGCCCCTATCCATGCCCCGACCCCGATTCCGTCGCGAAGCAGTATCCTCCCCCGCCGCCTCCTGTGCGCGAACCTCCACGCGCCCTGCCTGGCTGGCCCTGCGATTTCCAACCGCCCGGTACCAACTGCAGACGCGCGAACCCGGAGCAACCTCTGTCTCGCCCCGACAGCTCTGACGAGACGGTGACGAGCAATGCCGAGGCTGCCGAGGTCGAAACACACGCGGCCACGGCGGCGGCGGAAAGCCCTCGAAGCCACGTTTGGATGGGTCTGCCCGGTCGCGAGCTGACCAGCCCCCGTTACAGGATCAACAACACGTGGGGTCCTCTGGCAGAAAAGACGATAAACACCAGCCTGGTTCATCACAACGGTCTGACCCAGTTCGACACGCACAACCTCTACGGAACCATGATGTCGACAGTGTCCCGCCAGGCCATGCTCGCTCGCCGCCCGTCGAAGCGGCCGCTTGTCATCACCCGTTCCACCTTTGCCGGCGCGGGCTCTCACGTCGGCCACTGGCTGGGTGACAATGATTCCGACTGGCCTCACTACCGCGGGAGCATTCCGGGCATGCTGCAGTTCGCCTCCATCTTCCAGGTGCCCATGGTGGGCTCGGATGTCTGCGGCTTCAACGGGAACACGACCGAGGAGCTGTGTGCGCGCTGGGCGATGCTCGGGGCCTTTCAGCCCTTCTACCGCAACCACAATGGCAGAGGACAGGTGGACCAGGAGTTTTACGTGTGGGATTCCGTGGCCGACGCCGCCCGCAAGGCCATCGACATCCGGTACAGACTCCTCGACTACTTCTACACTGCCATGATGCGACAGAGCCGCGACGGCACCCCGGCCGTGAGCCCCATGTTCTACATGTATCCGCAGGACGAGAAGACGTTCGGAATCGACCTGCAGTTCTTCTGGGGTCCGTCGCTGCTCGTGGCGCCCGTCCACGAAAAGGGAGCGACGAGCGTCGACGTGTACCTCCCCGATGACACGTTTTACGACTTTTACACGCTCGAGAAGACGCGCGGCCAAGGCGCCACCATCCTGACCAAGAAGGACCAGGGCCTCACCGACATACCTCTGTTTCTCCGCGGCGGCGTCATTGTCCCCATGCGCGTCAAGTCGGCCATGACGACTGCGGACCTTCGAGAACAGGACTTTGAGCTCCTCGTCCCACTGGGGAAGGACGGCACGGCCAAGGGCTCATTGTACCTGGATGACGGAGAGAGTTTGGTCCCCGACGGTGACGTGTCGGACATAAAGTTTGAGTACGGGGGCGGGGAGCTTGTCGCGAGGGGATCGTTTGGCTTCCGGACGAGAGCGAGGCTGGTCAAGATTACGCTTCTTGGGGGGGGCAAGGGGCCACGCGTGGAGCTGGCGGTGGACAAGCCGCTCTCGGGGCCCTTTTCTGTCCTTGTTTGAAAAGACGTGCCATGGTGGTGGTGGTGGGGGATGAGAGTATGTTGTTTGCGAAGTACTGGACCGTGTGTACGCTTGTTCATTCATTCCTGTTATGTCTTTAGTCTTTATGCCGTCTTTGGTCGAACACGTTGTTCTTGTGCCTTGAAATAATAAAAAGAAATAAAGAAAAAAGAACCCCGGCGTTTTTTCTTTCACTATTCTGTCCATGGATGCGAAGTGCCCTGGTCTTCGAAGCAGTTACGGACAGGACCGGTTGACCAGTCGAAAGCGGTTACTGGTGGTGGGGAAAACCTACTCGAAGTAAATATAATGTACACTGATGTGAAGTGGTACCCCTTTCACAGCCTAAACGGCAAATCTGCTATTTTCACATGGCAGACATCTACATACTAGTACATACTAGTACATACTACTGGTATGAAGTAGTAAACCAAGGATCAAGGCCATGTACGCTGCCTACCCTGGAGAGTTGAGTTGAAAACCAACGTGGTCGCTGGTGGTAGAAGCTGGGGCCGCCGCGATTACAAACCCGTTGAATTGGTGCTGCTTTGTGATGGTGGTGATGATGATGATGATGTCTTCAAGTTGTTTTTGGCAGTGGTACATGCTGTTGCACATTGCAGCACTCCTTAGGTCCTAGATTATCCGGACCCCGCGGACCGCGCAATTCTATTATCTAGCCTTATATCTCAGGCATCTCGCCTAAGATACCCACACCACATAAAACACACACAATCTGTATTTTACTTTAGATAACCAATACATACATATCCATCTCGGATGTAACACGTAGTAGGCACTTAGGTGAATTGGAGCTGACCAAGGAGGAAACCGTTGCGATTGGTCACATATTCAATCCAACAGAATTGAGCGATGGGCACCTCTCTTTCTTCCTATCAAGTGAGAGGTGCATTATAAGGAAATGCGCACTCTGGAAGAAGGAAAAATGCTTCTCTTCAGAGTGATTGTGCACACGCATAAATAGGGCGTACAATTCCTACTTTTCTATGTAGAGACACAGACTTCAATACATAGCAGACCTGACCAATTGACGCGATCCTGGCCCACGTGAAGAGTGCTCCACTAAGCGTAGATTACGCGACAGATGCTCCGGGTTGGGAAAGGTGGTCGAAGTGGGACGAGCACGTCATTGCGGGTTTGTTTGCCGAGTACGTACTACTCATACTCACTACTAGTACATAGTAGTAGTAGTAGTAGTAGTAGCAGAAATGTATGGTTTTTTTTTTTTTTTTCAAACGATTCTGCCTTGCGTTACTTTCCATTTCTTCATTCATCATGTTCTGGGGAAAAATAAAAAACACGTGGCTGAATGGGGTGTGAGGAAGGGAAGTGAACGGGGGGGAAAGGGGGGGGGGGGGGGGCCAAGCACACCCATAAACTTGCTTTGCCGTCTGGGCTGGGGGGCCAGGTCTTACATACAAGTACAAGTACGTGCCATACTACTACTAGTAGTAGTAAGTAGTGCTATGTACTGACGTACTAGTATATACCATATACCGCGGCCGCAAGCGACGTGTACTTTTTACTTGGGCATGGAACAGGCATGCGATGCGAGGCCGGGACGAACGAACAGCTAACGGCTAACGGCCGATTGCGTGCGAACAAGGATTGATTTGTGATGGAGAACAACCCTCCCCCCCCCCCCCCCCCCCCCCCGGGGGGGGGGGGGGGGGGGGTTTGTGTTTGTCTT
>JABAEC010000076.1:114660-126495 GCA_013435705.1 Claviceps paspali | reverse complement strand
TTTTTTTTTTTTGGGGGGGGGGGGGGGGGTTTCCCACCCTTCCCATCCTCTCATCTCATGCATTCCACATTCCTCGGTACGAACCATTGACGGATCGCCAGAGACAATAGCCACATGCACATGACGACTGCAGGCCAATAGAGAACCGCGCATTACGCGACGCTTGGCCCCCAAAAAAAACCCCAAAACCCAAACCAGCCTTGCTCGGGATGCGGAAGGGGTTGGATGCGGAGGGGTTGGCCCCGAATGCCCCGTACCTACATAGTCTCGTACCTACATAGTAGTCTTGCAGACGCACTCCCGTTCGGTAAGACCATCTGGAACGAAACGGAAGCATCGACCATCATGACCAAAAACCCTGCCTCGACAACAACGTACATAGTACGGCCCGATGTCGTCACCAGAGCCGATCATCGGCGAGACGCACGCGCGTGTGCCGTGCACAGCCGCTGCAACCCCTCGCTGCGGCGCTGGTTGGATTTGGTGCGGCTTCCATGCGTATCGCCGACAACAGCATCTCCAAGGTACCAGTAGACAGATGGATGCGTGGTTTGTGTCGTTCCATGCATGCGACCGGGAGCTGGGAGCTGGGAGGAGGGAGGAGGGAGGAGGGAGGAGGGAGCCATCTCCAGATTTGCCGACGGGACAGCGGAAACTGAACTGGCGGCTGCTGGCAGCTGCTGTGGCACGGTGGACGGTTGCATCCACCCACCTGGCCTTGTTGTTGCAATCTTGGGCCCCACCGCCCCACCGCCCCACCGCCCGACGGCCGACCGACCACATTTTCACTCTTCACGTCTTCACGCTGGAGAATGGCAATGCCTTCTCTCATTGTTCATCGCCTTCCTCGTTGTATATTCCGTCCTTGTGCTTGCAAAGCCCAAGGGAGGCATTCGACCTGGCGGCGGATCGGCCTGCAAGTTGACCCAGCCCTGGCCCCGGAGACAATGGTCGTTGCGCGAACGTGACCAGCAAGCGTCATGGCAGCCACCGCATCTGATATCCTGCGTAATCAGCGCAACCGACCCATCTTCCTGCGGAACCTCATCATCATCCGCCTCATCAATGCCTGTTGGATCAAGACCTTCTTCCAGCCAGACGAGTTTTTCCAATCCCTCGAGCCTGCGTGGCAGCTCGCCTTCGGCCCCAATAGCGGCGCCTGGCTCACTTGGGTATGTTGTAGGTTGTAGTTTAACAAAAAAAAAAAACCAAAACAAAGAGTCCATTCTCATCCATACATGCGTGTCCTCTTTATCATGACGCAAACGATCTGTATCCCGTTTCCCTTCATTTCTCCTTTTTGATTTTTCTGCAAAGAAGAAACCTCATTCGCACACCCCTTTTCCTGGGCTAAAAATAAGCATGAACAGGAATGGCATCACCAACTTAGGTCCTCGCTTCACCCCGTCCTCTTCTCAGCAGGCTACCTCGTCGCCGACTGCATCTCGAAGCTGCTCCCGGCGGGAAGCGCGCTCCGAGCCGCCGTCGTCATCGGATCGCCCAAAGTACTGCAGGCAGTTTGCGCCGGTTTCTGCGACTGGTACACCTGGCAGCTTGCGGCGACCATCTTTGGACCGAACAGCAATATGTCCTTCTTCGCGGTATGTAAAAAAAAAAAAACCTCAAGCCCCCCCCCCCCCTCTCTCTCTCCCCTATGAATGCCTCTGGCGGCACGGAACGGCTGCACTCCGCCCTGTTTTGTCCGAATTTGCTGACACGCAGACCAAAAAAAAAAAAAACCTCATCTGCAGCTGTTTCTCCAGCTCTTCAATCCCTGGCAGTGGTATTGCTCCACGCGCACATTTTCAAACTCCCTGGAGGCGACGCTCACCGTCATGGCACTGTATCATTGGCCGTGGGGAATCTTCAGCTCCGCTGCGGCGCCCACCAAGGAGAATCCCAAGGCACCCAATCTTCTCGGTCGTCTAGGCAGTCTCCGAACCTCTCTGTGCCTGGCCGCCCTGGCCATCATTCTGCGGCCAACAAACCTCCTCATCTGGGCGACCGTGGCGGGTATGGCTCTGACGAGAGCCTCATTGGAGGGTACCTCGTCCCTGACACGGCCGATGGTGCTCGTCCTCGCCCGGGAAGCCGTCCTCTGCGGAGCCCTGGTCCTCGGCATGTCGGCCACGTCAGACTACCTCTTCTTTGGCTTCTGGACCTTCCCTCCATACAACTGGCTCAACTTCAACATCTCCAAATCCCTGGCCGTCTTCTACGGCCGCAACCCGTGGCACTACTACCTCTCCCAAGGGCTGCCCCTTCTCTGCACGACCAGCCTGCCGTTCGCCCTCTGGGGGCTCTGCAAACACGCAACGACGGCCTCGTCGTCGGCCCGCGAGACCAACATCCTCCGAACGCTCTCCGCCGCCGTCCTCACCACCGTGGCTGCCCTTTCGTCCATCTCCCACAAGGAAGTCCGCTTCATCTACCCGCTCCTCCCCATCCTCAGCATCGTGGCCGCCCCCTCCGCTTCGTCCTTCTTCACCGCCCCCCCTTCCGCGTCCCACCAGCCCCAGTCCGCGACGGCCGCCCGCCGCCGAATCCGCAACAAGCCGTGGCTCGCCGCAGCCCTGCTCACCAACCTCATCCTGGCCGGCTACCTCTCCTTCCTCCACCAGCCAGCACCCCTCAGCGTCCTCTCCCACCTGCGCAGGCAATACGAGCGCACCCACCCCGCCTCCGTCCACCTGGCACACACCACCCGCCGGGCCCCGACGCCCCCAGACGAGCTCTTCGCCCTCTTCCTAATGCCATGCCACTCCACGCCCTGGCGATCCCACCTCTTCTACCCGGGCCTGCACGCCTATGCCCTGACGTGCGAGCCCCCGCTGCATACGCGGCCCAACACCACCGAGCGGGATACCTACCGAGACGAGGCAGATCGCTTCTACGACGACCCCGCCGGCTTTCTAAAGACGGAGCTCTTCGCCCCGGAGCGTGGCCTGCGCCGCCCGCGATTCATTGTCGGATTCGAGGGCATAGAGCCCCATCTCCTCGCGTTCCTGGAGACCGACGAGGGCAGAACCCTTGGCTTCGAGCTGCGTCGCGCGTGGAGCGGGTTCAACGGCTTCTTCAACGAGGACTGGCGGAGGTCCGGCCGGATGCTTGTTTGGGACACGGGTCTCTATGAAGAGGCCGCGCCCTTTGCCAAGAATATCTCGCGTGCGTCATCTCGGAACACTGCGTAAAGAAAAGAGGGGGGCGAGTGGGGGACTAGACTTGTGTATACACACCCTGCATATATGCATGTATATATGCACGCATATGATGTATCTATAGACGTATCTGTATGTCATGTATCTATGCTTGTATTTACATATGATATATCTATGGATGCATGTATGGAACACCCACATACACCCACCCACACACACACACACACACACACAGAGAGAGAGAGAGAGAGAGAGGGAGAAAGAAATACATTCGAGTAAACATACCCCGCACAAATGTAAGTATATATACATAATATCTAGATTACATAGCTTAGATCCGACTATCTAACTATCTAGAGTATTAATAATAATAATAATAATATATACATAATATATCTACCATGGACGAACGTATACAACAGAGAAAGACAGAGAGAGAAAGAGAACCCGCAAAAACAGCGCCACAAATCTCGCATCCACGACCAAGTACACCACGAAATAGTCTCCTTCACAATATAATACTACTACACTATCGTCCGGCCCCCCTCAAAATATACACGCGGCCCAAAACAGCTCTACCACACATGCCAAAAGAACATCATCAGCTCAGCAGAGCAAAGACGAAAGGGGCCCGAGACACAACTTCATACAAACCCCCCCCCACCACCCCCTATCCCCCCCTCAAAAAAAAAAAAAAAAAAGCCCCCGAAACCCAGACCGCGCAAAATGTCGCATAGATACAAGAAACAAAAAAAAGTGTAGGGGGATATCTGAGAACAGAAAAAAAAAAAAGACCAACACAAAGTCAAATCGAGTCACAAGAAAAAAGAAGAAAAAAAAAAAACCTCCATCCCCGACTCCGATGATCCCGAGTGTCCTCCCCCCCATCCCACTTTGTTTTTTTATTATTATCAAAAACAAGTCCTTGAAATGAAGTAGATACCTCACCGCCGAGTTCGCTCCTCCGATCCATCATTTTCGTTCTTTTGAAGAGCAAGACGTGGACACATCGCACGGGCTGCCCACGCGCCTGCTAGGTGATATGTATAGAGCTTCTTCCAGCAGCACAGCAGAGCTTATCATGCAAATAAAAACCCACATCCAGACACATAAAATGGTAAATCAACAGAATAATACAGGCTCAGATTATGGGCCGAGAATGACAGTATAAATGCCAGAGTAAAAGACAAAAAAAGCACGGCCCTTTGAATCAGTGGTGGATTGGATATTGCGGAAGAGTAGAGCCTCAATGAGAGAGAAAAATGAAGAGAAGAAAGAGAAGGGGAAAAAAAATAAAAATAAAATGAAATGAAATAAAATAAATAAAATAAAATAGCCCTTAGCTGAAGGTATGGATGTGCTCAACCGGTAGGTAACCCATCCTGGCTAAAATCCAATTCACATCCAAAAACCAATAGCAGAACCTGTGTCTAAATCCAAGAGAAAGAGAGACGGAGGGAGGGAGGGAGGGAGGGAGGGAGGGAGAGATAAAGAGACATTCCAGACACTGCAACTGAATCCCCATACTATTCTTGTCTGGGTGTCGTTACCGGTGCGAGGTCTGGTGCCACTTCTGGTGCCACTTCTGGTGCCACTTCTGGTGCCACTTCTGAATTTTGTTCCGTGGCTACGTCTATCAAGACTGGGGCCTCGTTTGATTCGACATCTGGCGGAGGCTGTGCTGTTAATTTTTCAACCGCATGCTGGGACTCAGTCGACTGCTGAGCTAGTTCCGTAGGTATTTCCGTCGGCGTCTCAACCAGTTCTGTTGAGACTTCGGGAACAGTATCCAGATGGTGCTCAGTCGCCGGCGGCTCGACTTCCTCATCGCGTTTTGCCACCTCGTCATTTGATCCATCAACGTTGTGGAGGACGGCCTCTGCGGGCGGCGGCGCCATCGGTGTAACTGTTGACTCTGCAACTTCATCCGACTTTTCTTCCACCACCTTCTCCTCGTTGTTCGATTCTCTTTTGGATTCCAAACTCTTTCGGCGAGAGTGTAAGGCGGCGTTTAATGCCTGACGGTCCGTGTATCGATTTGCAGGCGGCGACTTGTTGCGGCGCTGCTCGGCATTTTCTTTGGCCTCTCGGTACTTGCTCTTGATCCAGCCGAGAGGGCCTTTAGAATCGTCTTTGCCATTTTCGCGATCGCCATCGAAGCTGCCTACAAGATCAGCGGGATGAGACTCTGACCCGTCGTGCGTCAAGCTTTTACGAGGCCTGCTGCCCCCGCTGCCAATCGTCGTCGTGCTTGTTTCCGCGCCCGTGTTGGACCAGATTTTAGTCGAAGGCATGGCCCCCGAAGATCCAGAAGAGACTTCGTTGTCGTCTTTTCTGGCTCTGGACAGCCTCCAGCGTTTCTTCTTCTCCTTTTCAGGATTATCAGGACTGTCCGACTGTAGCGACGCCGCCAGACCGTCGACGATTTGATCCAAATCAGAACCATCATTGAAGGAGGAGGAGTGAATCGACGTGGGCGGCGATTTGCTCCCCTTCTTATTATCGTCGGGATGTAGATTGCAGGAGGTGGTTTGTGAGGCGCGAGGAATGTCTTTGCACAAACCACCTTGATACTCATCATTTGAGGACGAAGCGCATGCCACCGACGAAGACGTCTCGGGCAAGTCGTTTGACGTATCCGCGGCAGTTTGGGGAACGGCAGGTTGCGCTTCCGGCGCCGCAGCCACGTCTGAAGCATTGGCCATTTGCTGCGATACGTGTCGGATCGCTTCCATAGGGTTCGACAACTCCGCAATCGGCGACGCGGCGTTTGAGTGTGACAAAGAGGCATTGGAGCTGTGGGCGCTGATGGTCACACTACCTGGTATCCTTTTCTTTCGTAATTTGTTTGGCTGTCTCTTTTCGTTGCCTTCAGTTGAGTTCCGCTGATGAAACAAGGCCGGCAAATGTCTTTCCTTGGCAGGGGTCAGAGTCGGCTCTTGGGGCACATCGAGCAATCTCTCCTGGCTTCGACCCGTCACAGACACGGCAGCCGCGCCAGGCGTCAGCAACGCAGACGTCTCCGATTCTGGTATGGCCATGGCGGGTCTGACTGGAGTCATGGGCTCCAGGCGGGCGGGAGACTGGTGACCAGAATGATCAGTCTTCCTGAACTTGCCTCCTGCCAGCGCCGGAGATTTCTTCGAAGGAACAGTGTTGCTTCTCGCCAGGCCTCCACTAGTAGAAGCGGCATGAGTAGGACCGGGAGAGCTGATACTCCCTTCGCTTCTCGAGTGCTTGGAGGATACGGATCGGTTTCGGCGGATTTGTCCCTCTTTCCGAACACTGTTGGCGCCCGCGCTGGCGTTGGAGGCCGTTCTGGTAACGCCCTTGGCGTTCGGAGTGGTGGGTGTGCCCGATTCAACTTCCTTTTTGGTGTTCTCGTCAGCAGCCGTGCCCTGCATTCCGATGAGGAAATGATCTTGGTTCTCTATCAGGAAGATGAGCACGCATTGATTAAGTCGGTATTCCTCAGGTGCCATGGCATGGCTGGGATGTGAGAGCATGCCGGGTTGAAATATCGCAGCCAAGTTTTGAGAGTTCATTCGGTTCTCGTCCGACTTGGCGGCGAACACGGCGAGTAGGTCTAGAATGTACAACAGGAGCTGTCTGTTGAGCGGCGGAAGCTCGGTGATTAGCTGTTGATACTTCTTGATGGCTGCCACCTCATCAAAGTTGTCTACGAATTGAGGCCCTTCAGCATCGCCCAAGGATTGCTTCGTGGCACCTCGAAGGGGATCGCGAAACTTTTCATATAGACTAAGCGGTACAACTGGCTCCGGCAAGTCGTTCAAGTACCGGCGGAGGACATTGGCGGCATCGTGCACTGTATAGCCGTCCCAGACGAGTCCTTTGCCATACCGATCGGGTGAGTCGAAAATATGTTTCAACTCTTTTATGCGTTTCTCTGAGCCGCTCAGCCGAAATATGCCTTCGACACTAGTCGCTATGACAAGTCAGCAAGTCTTTGGCGCCAGAAATTCAAGTCCACGATGATGGTCGCCATTTACCCTTTTCTTTCAAGAACACGCCGCACTTGGCAACCACAATGGGGACGTAGCCGTAGATGTAACTCTGGCCCTTTTCGTCAATGAGAGAAATGGCGACATTGGCATATGTGATGCTCTGACGCAGTGGAATTCCGAAAATACCAGGGGCTTGGCTCGTTCCTGCTGCATGTTTTTATCTCAGCATATCAATCATCTCGCGTACGTGTTGGCCACACGGGAGCCAAGGAAAATGGGCGAGGGCGAAGAAAGACAAAGTTCTTGAGCGCAAGACGAACTCTCTTCCAACCCCCCTTTCTCCCCCGGAAATAAATTTGTTTCCCCATACCTCGAGGCTGATCATGTTGCTTGGAAGGTAGTTTAAATCCTTTCCACCACGATTTCAAGTCCCGTTTGTTCGGGGGCGAGGCTGGGGTAGCTGGGATGGATGCAGCCGGCGACGGTCGATGAGCCGAGTTCGCTTGATGGGCGGTTGGAATCGGAGACGCCATTCCAAAAGAAGAAGTGCGCAGTCGTCCGGGAACAAAGCGTCGTCGTCGAGGCCACGATGGATGACGAGAGCTGAACAACTACGTCAGCAGCCGGCTCGAGCCCAGCTTCCACTCGTCGACGTCCTCCAGACGTGCAGGGAAAATGACGAAGTAGGAGCACGCTCCGACACGAACCGATGCGTAGACGGCGCGCAATCGGTAGTAATAAATCGACTGGCCGTGTTTGACTGATGGACGGAGATGGTGGCTGATTCGGCGCTTCGATCTCGGCAATGATGGCTTTGCGGGGCCAAGGCGAGAGGGCGACGAGTGTCGTGGATTCCGGCAACTAGACGATGGCAGCTACGCAAACGCGATGGAACGGCTTTCGTCGAACAAGTGGTCGAATGTTGAGTCTTTTGTTGTGAGGCATAGAGGAGGCCGGATGCGAACAGCGGCGGAGAGAGCAGCAAAGAGACGATGACAGGCGGCAGGGAAAGGAGCGCCGAATGTCTGGAGGGAGGAAGCAGAGGGAGAGATGATGAAACAAGACCCAAGGTGGGAACCTAGTTGGTGCGAGAAGGAGAGGTGGTGGGTGTGGGCGAGGAGGCGTGTGTGGGAGGCGTGCGTGGTGGGATGGAAACTTGGGAGTGTGAAGTGATGGGTGATGGGAGTGAGTTTCCGTCAGCCAGTGAGAGAGAGAGAAGAGAGGCAGAGGGAGGAGGGAGAGGCGGGACTCTGGCGACTCTGGCCTGAGCTGCGGGTCTCCTTGGTCTCCTCTGGTCTCCTCCTTGGTTCTCCTCCTTTGGTCTCCGGTCTTCTTGGGCTTTGGACTTTGGACTTTTGGATTTTGGGTTTTGGATTTTAGACCAAGACAGCAAGACAAGCAACAACCAAGCCGTCGTTGTCCGCAGGCCCCAGGGTGGCCGAGCTGGGACTATCTGGCCGGGAATTCGAGTCCGACTCGGTGGCCAGGCGGCAGGGACGGCAACTGGTTGGGCGAATTAAACAATGCCTAATAACAATACTAATAATAGTAGGTAAATGGGTACATCATGATACATGATGCATGCTACCTACATACTAGATGCATGCGTGGCGGATGTGCGTGTGCAGCGCAGCCCGTGGTCTTCGATTCAATGTGCCGGGCTGGGCCTCGACGTCGACCACCTTTTCCATGGGCCGTGAACCACGGACGCCAAAAACCCGAGTGCTAACGCAGGGCGTCGAGGATGCCGCATAGCATATTTCTGGCTTTCTGGCTTTCTTCGTCGTCCACATACATACAAATAACGTTTGGACCGCAGCCAGACTTGACTCGCTCCATCACCACCAGCTCAAGCCCCGTACGCAGCTTGGACCAAGATGGACTGGCTGCGGAGAAGAGCGAGAAACTCTGTTTGCCTCTCGGACACCGTCTGTACATGTATATTTCTGTTAGCAAGATCGCAAGTCTTCCCCGCAGGCTGCGGCGGTGCGCGCGCGCAAATAGGTTGGTGCATCCATGTGGACCTCGTGCCAAGAGCCAGAGGCCACTGAATAATCGCCGCGAGCCATCATGTGTCGTCGATATGGCGGGAGACGAGATCCTGATGGCGGCCGGGGGAAACGACTGGATGAACCGTCAAATAGGCCCCGAGCCTGCCATGAATCCTTGTGTCGATGCAGGGATGGCAGCCATTCCACCGTCTTCTGCTTGATGATGACGCCAATGGGATCCGTATTCTGGTTGGTGCGCCTTGTGCTTCGACCTGTAAACGATTCGACCCTGAACATCTTGTGGGTTGTGCCACTTTCGATGGCCTGGACGAGGCCCATTCCATTTGGACTGGGAGGAGCAGAGCTCCGCAGCGGCTAGACTAGAGCCATCCAGACAAGCACGAGAGCAGTCATAGACTGCAGATCCAATATTTTCGGAGTGAGCGTGATACGTCGATTCATTTTAAGCTGTCCGGGAAGACAAAAGAAAAGGCAAAAAAAAAAAAAAAGCAAGCATTGTGGTGTCTGGTCGTAGAAATTTAGAAAGCGGAAGACGGAAGGAACAGCAGGAAAATAATTTCCAGACGGGTCGACTGCACCTGCCTCTCGTACTTGACAAGGAGCGAGCGGAAGGTGCGTTTTCCGCCAACCCGACAAAATCCTGCGGCTGTTTCCGGTCATAGTCGTCCAAAATATGAAGCCCCCTCCTTTATATATATATTCGCTTGCTATGTGCAGCCTCGCTTCGTCACTTCGTCTCCTCGCCAGCGCCCCGACATGGAAACTGTTTCCAAGGTTGGAATGCTCGGGAATTTGACAGCAAAACACGTCATAGTGCATCTCCCCTCTTTCCCGTGACAACCACCCGAACTGCAGTCTGCCATGGCCAGCCTGAACCCTGAACGTTCTCCATCGCCAGCAACCTGCCGCGAAGCCGTTTAACCTGCGGAAAGCCGCTCGATTTCTTCTTCTTTTTTTTTTTTTTGAATTGCGAATGTTTAAGCCGACTCGACGTGTCCCGGGCAAACCAGGGCCTCCGTTACTGTCGCCAAGTCTTCCGTTTACCAATCGTGTCAAGTCGAAGCCCGTTCAAGGGAAGACCGTCACTGCCCGCCATTGATAGACACAAATACAGTTCATGTTTGCGTGCATGCTTAATCTGTATTCTCTCTCAACCACTGGGCACTAGGTATTACGAGGTGCATTTATTAATAGCCATGATCAAGACATGCATGCAGCCACCCCCCCCCCCCCCAAGCATTTCTCTTTCTCCCTTGCCCAACCCGTGTGCCTGGCAAAAAAGATGATGCGGACCCACCGGCCCGATTATCCCGTCCTATCAGTTTCTATCAAATATTTCCATCGTCATCAAGCTTGCCCTGCGACAGTTCAACCCAGCATCGACCTTGAAGAACCCAATTGATCAAAGCCTCGCAAAACGCTCATCTTCCCGTCATGGACATGTCCGTCTGGTCTATCCCGTCATCTCGCTTTCTCAACCATCTGACTCTCCCAACAGGTTAACACAATCCGAGCAGCGCACGCTGGAGCAGCGTATGCAAAAGCGCCAAGTGAAGGAGTTCATGGGCGTACGTTGTCACCCCGTCCCCTTCTCTTTCCAACTAGATTGCTCTCCCATTCAGCTCTCCCTCCGGCTGACTCTGTTCCCTCCTCCTCTTCTGCTGCTCGGCTCGTCTCCCCAATAAACAGGCCTTTGGCGGCCTAGTAGAACACTGCTTCACCTCGTGCGTCGACGACTTCACCTCCAAGGCGATCTCGACCCGCGAAACCGGCTGCATAAACCGCTGCGTGCTCAAGTGGATGGCTACGCAACAGCGCGTGAGCGACCGCTTCCAGGAGCACAATGCGCAGCTGACACAGCAGCTACAGAACAAGTGAGCTCGGCTCGAGCTGGAAATCGGATAAGGTTAGGGTTTGGGTTTGGGGGGGGAGAAAAGAAAAGAAAGCGGGAAAACGCGCGAGGCAATAAGACTTGCTTGGTGCGTTGAGAAGCATGTCCTCAATAGAGTGGATGGACAGATGGACACAGGAAGAGTATAGACCAAGAGGCCCAAGGCAGAGGAAGTGTATGATTACGGGAAAGGGGGGTCCGCGTCAGTGTCACTGAGACGGGATGGCGGCGGCGTGGGGACAAACAGCATACATACTTGGCGTACGTGCGTGGTTGGAGAACGACATGAAGTACACTTATACTTATGGGCGGGACACGGCATTCATATCTCCGTCCCTTCATGTAATCAAGTAGCGACAAGCAAGCTTTTCATCTGACCTGGCAACGAGAGAGCCCTTCACCGTACACCGTCCCTCGAGCATTCTAACGCCCGGTCAGTAATGGGTAGAAGATGCCGAGTCTCCCAAGCGCTACATATTGCTCCCCTCTTCCCACTACATACACAGTCTCTTCTCACTCTTACAAGTAAAAGCCACGACTTACTTATGCGGACCATTTGGTTTCAGCGTCTCATCCCAAAATCTGCCCGCCGTCTTGAATCATGCATACCGCTGCCACTTAACTACTAAACTAAATCAAGTCGTCATCTTTGCCCTGTTTTGTACATAAATGCACTCCTCTCTTCTCTCTCTCCCGTGTCTCCCCGGTGTCATAAAAAAACAACGACAGCAACCACAGCAACCACAAGAAAAAGAAAAAGAAGAAAAAAAAAAAAAAGGGGGGGGGGGGGGGGGGGGCGTGCATGCAGA
>JABAEC010000076.1:0-114653 GCA_013435705.1 Claviceps paspali | reverse complement strand
AAAAAAAAAAAAAAAACAAAACTAAAACTAAAACCAAAACCAAAACTAAAACTAAAAAATAACAAACGAGGCGGTGAAAAGCTGACCCCTAACGCCCAACCTGGTTGCAAATCACCCCCCGGGGGGGGCCCCCCCCCCCCCCCCCCCCCCCCCCCCCCCCCCCCCCCCCCCCCCCCCCCCCCCCCCCCCCCCCCCCCCCCCCCCCCCCCCCCGCTTGCATGCATACTCGCGCTGTCCATCAAGCCCGATCAAGCTCGGGATTTAGCTCTCGAGTTCATCATTCAAAACGTCTCTCACCATCTCGAGCTGCGAGACCACTTTCTCCTCCAACACGTTTTCGCCGCCGCCCGTGACTCCCGGTTCTTTCCGTGTATTTCTCCAGTCAATCTCGCGCGCTCCCAGAGGCAGCAGCCGCTCCTTGAGCAGTCTCTTGCTCGAGAGCCAGAATTCGACATTTTCCAGGACACTGGCCGCGTCCCATTCGATCGCTGGGATGTCGCGGCTATTGTTGGCCCGCAATGCCGACATGACTCTCGTGAGCAGCGCCAGGGAATGTATCTCCGAGGTTCCCAACAGGGTGAGGTACTGCGGAGATGAGTGCGACTTCGTTCGAGATGCTCCTGGCGCCTCGAAGCGGTCCACGCTGGCGTCTAGCAGGTGAGAAAACTGGTTCAAGACATAGGTGATTTCGGGAGCGAGAGTTGCGCCCAGAGCCGCGAGCATGTTGAGCGTCAGGGGTAGGAAGCCCTTCACCCAGATGGCATAGCATCGCTGCGCCACGGGCGCATCTGCATAAGGGGAAATTGTAGACCTGAGCATGTACTTGGCCAGATTTGCTGACAGCAAACTGCCGAGAACACCGTCGCAAGCAAGCTGCTCGGCGACAACAGGCAAGGTCGACAGTTCCAACAGGAATAGAATGCTCAGCTCGCCGTAGACAGGGTCGCCTTGTTGTGCTAGCTTGTCGGCCCACGAGAATAGAGATGTGGCTGCATTGACCACATCGTGGGCAGTCATGATATTCAAAATTTGTGTTTGACACTGATCCATGTTCGGCAGGCTGAGGCAAGCTTGCAGAATTGCCGTCAGCAAAGCTAGGTCCTCCGGGGAAATCTCAGAGTCATTGTCGTGAATGAGGCTGATGAGCGAACGGAATCCTCTTCCCACCACATGGTCCAGCACGTTGAGCACTGTTTGCGTGACTGTGACGGTTGAGCCGCTCAGATCGACCGCTGATTCGGAGACGCTTTTGGTTCCAGGGAGGTGGTATGATCTGAGTATGACGAACAACGCCTTGAGCAACGTGCGATAGTAGACGATGGAGCCTGTGCCGAACGGCTCTTCAACGCCGTGGATTGTCCCGACGAGGGTGCCCAGCAGCTGGTTGATGTCCTGAACGCCGACGGACTGCTTGGCTAGCCTCTGGATTAGTACGAGGGCTAGGCTCGCTCTTGCGTCGATCAATTTTACAAAGATGCCTTCAGATCCGGACACGCCTTGGTTGGCATTGAAACACTGTCGCGCAACCTGGAGCATTTGCTTCGCCACGGTCGCGTTGTCGGGTAGGCTGGTGCTCAATTCCACCAGCAAGAGCTCCCAGGCATGGAACAAGGCCTAGCAATAGGGACAAGTTAGTTTTGAAAATGATATCATGATCGGACCGACCCGTTGGACTTACTATCTGGGCATCGACAAGAGACAGGTTTGCATTTGCCAGCTCCATCTCATACTTGAACCCATTATGCTTGCGCCCAAGCCAGGCTGGGTCGAAACTCAACATGTCGTCAGCTCGCTCTACATCGTAGTAGTAGTTCTGGCCCAGCTCCCGAGGCTCCAGAAGGGTTCGTTTAAAATTGTCTAATGAGCACCCGGAGTATTTGTTGGCGAAGTTTTTGGCAAAGTTATTGTGCAGCGATTTGTTGTACCCAGCTACCTCCACTCCATCTCGCAGATAGTAGTCCAGGTCGGCAATAAGACTCTTCGCCAGCACATCAGAACCTCCTTGGTGTCGCGAATGATATAGTTGCATGGCTAGAATCTCAGCAACATATGCTGCGATTCTTGCGTCAGTGCTGGTTCGGATGGCATCACTTTTGACTGTAAGTTGACATGACTTGAGATTGCGCACGTATGCGCGCAGCCCATCAATGTAGGAGGTATCTTTGAGAAGGGTGAATATCGTCCACGGCCAGTAGTTTTGAGCCGAAGCGACAAAGTCCAGTATGGCCAAGGACTCTTTCGTTTCGAGGTCTTTCAGGTTCTTCAACTTCCCCAGCGCCATCGCAAAGACAGAGTCTGCTGAAAGGTCGCTCTTCTTGTTTTCTTTCTTCATGGCCTCCCTAGGTGTCTGGCCAGTCAACAGACAGTTCGACATCCACTGCTGCTTGTTGCGAAGAATGGAGGAGAAGAATTTCCAGATTGCGCCGACCTCCAGAGACAGATTGAAAGGTCGTCCCAGATATGCTAGTACCTGGAGAAAAGACTTGGACACTTGAGGTCCCAGGTACCCAAGAAGTGATGGTGGATCTGACGCGTCAGAAGCTGAATTGACAACCAGCGCCTCGAGCAGGCCAACAGAGGCAGCTCTAAACATGTCTGACACCGCGCACAAGCGCGCCAAAATCGTGGAGCTTTTGAAAAGATATGATTCGATCATGGCTGATGGCTTTCCTAGATGCCTCGCGGCCCGAAGGAGGGTGCTGCAGAAGCGCAGCATAGAGTTTGTTTGACGAAAGGCAATGGCGGTGCGGGTAGGGTAAATGGTCGTATCAGCTCTTGAGATGGCAGCGATGAGTGAGGTCAGAATGGGTTGGAATCGAAGCGTGCCGCTCGCCGGGTTCATGAAACAGTCGATAACATAGGAAGCTGCTGGACGGAGAGAAGAAACGAGGCTGTCAGACGTTTGCGACTCGCCGCCCATGCTGTAGCTATACACAACCAACTTTTCCAAAACAGGAACGACGCTGTCAAGCAGCAATGTGCGACTGATCTCTGTGTCAAAACGCCACGTCGATGTGCTCTCAAATACGTCGACTGACGCGTGTGCGATAGCCTTGCTGACCTTCGCAAGCACCTTGTCTGCCGTGCCAAGCCACGGATTCAATCCTGTCTTTTGTCTAGAAGCAAGCTTGTTTCCGACACGACGCTGGACAGCTGAGCTCATGGCAGTGTCAATCAGTCGGGAGAAAAACAACAGTGATGACGTCAAGAGCTCGAATCGTTCCGAAACCAGGTCGAGATTGCCTGTGATTTTGGCCAACTTCCCTGCCCTGGCCTCCGAATTGAGTAGTTGGCTTCGCGAGAGGTACGACCACACCCGGCTCGGTTGGGTCGGCAGGATCGAGTCCAGAAACTTGACACATGCTGTCAATACATTGATGGCAGCCTCTTCGCTCATGGGAAGCTCGTCTTGCATGAAGTAGTCCATGGTCTCACATATAACGGTGACGATGTCCTTTCCGCCACTGATATGTTTGCTCAACTCGGCCAGGAGATCACTCTCTTCGAGGACGAGAGCCATTCTTGCCTCCGAATCCGAGCGCAAGTACTCCATCCTGAGAAGAGTAGCAAGAAGTGTTAAAACCTCGGCGATCTCTTCCGGTTGGAGCATGCCCAATTCGCACTTGTAACCTTCCTTGGCAAGGTTGATTTCGAGCTGTCGTCCGAGCAAGGAGAGAGTTGAGTGAGGATAATCCATAAGGACCACTCTGCCGGTGTCCGTGATGAACCTGCCATAGCTTCCGACGGGTAGTCTGTAAGCATCGTCCTCGATGTATCGTCTACTCCAAGAGGAAGACAGGGCTATGAGCGGGACTTCCTCCAAAAGAACAAAAGCATTTGTATTCTCATCTTCTTGGACCAGTTCATAGGCTTGGAAAGAGTCTGGAAGCGTGAAGGCAATAGTTGGTGTGGCCCTCAACAATGACAGGATGTAATCGGATCGACTCTGGTCTGATGGGTCACTTGCAGCAGTGCAGAGAGCTTTGCACATGCCGATAAATGGGAGAAACTCGTAGGGATACCGATCGAGTGCCTGTTGAAAATAGAACTCCATAGTATAGTCGTCTTTGAGCATGCTGGACAAGACATCCTGCCCCACGGCCAGCTCCTCTTCTGGCTGCAGTTGCCAGTAGTTCTGGCCCTGAGACAATTGGGCGAGGAGGGAGCTGACAGGTTCTGACTGGTATCCCACGAGAGGGTAAGAGACTTTCAGAAGTTCGAGGAAAGTATGTCTCAAACGGGCACTCAGCAACGGAGTCATACTTCCCTCTGCCGATGGCCCCAGACTGACTGCCATATTGGCCAGGGTGTCGAAGACCCGTCCGTGAGCCGTGGCTCCCGACGCAAGCTGCTCAACAACTTGCAAGTCCTTTGCAGAGGCCATGTTTTCGAGAAAGCCGTCAAACTTGGACGATTCTATTGAGAAAATACTTCCAGCTGAATTTCGCCGGGCCATAGGTCGAATTACACCACCGGATTCGAATGTCTCACGGGCATTCTGCTGCAAAAGATTGTCTCTTTTCTCCGTTCGGCTTTGATATGACATATTCATGCGATGTAGCAAAAGCGTCCATGCGAATATTACCGGCGTGGCGTTATCACAGTCCATACTTGCTGCATTTATGACACTCTTGTGCACTTGTTCCAGGACATCAGACAGGATGAGATATGAGTCGTACATATCATCGGATGGTGTTGGGTCCTCCTCTCTTTCGGCCAAAAAGGTGAGAGACCGAGCGGGTTTAAGAAGACTCAGAGAGACGCCCACCGCGAGGGTTTTCAGAGGCATCATCAGCTGCCCGATGGCTTCGCTAATCTAAGATGACGATTAGGTCAGATATCCTTCCACGTTTGTTATTCGTTCTTCTTTTTTTCTCTAGTTTTAATTTTAAAGGGATAGTCATTGAGCAAGGGAACGAACGAACTGGTTGTAGAGTATCAAAAAAACTAAACGTTTCCATTAGTGAAAACCACTGAGTGATTACGCTCGATGGTGGAAATTCATTTCCCAGGCTATCCACAATTTGAAATACAACCGAGAGCGCATGAATGACTTCGGTGAGCAAAGTTCTTAGCCAATCCAGCTCAACATCGTCCTGAAGAAGCATTTTTTCATCAGTGATCGACCCTAGGCCGGCCTCTAAATTTGTCATGTTCGAGGTAGCCGTCCTGAGGTACGCTGAGAGAAAGGCAACGCTCTCATCTTTCACATTTGGTGACACCTTGAGCATGTATAGCTGTCCCAACTTGTCGCCGCCAATCGCAGATATTGGCAGTCTGCCGTATAGCCGGATGGATTGCAGGTAGTCCATAGTCATCAAAAAGTACCGCCGTTCGCTCAGAAAAAACTCGAAGAGTCGGCGTTTTCTAGAGTCAGCTTTCTCGAAGTCGGCGGAGATTTCATCGGCATCAAGGTCCACTCCGGCCCCTAGATCAGCCATGAAAGAGATACGATGGCCATTTTCAATGCCGGCCGCCTCCTGCAAGTTTGTGACGTCTTGAGTCGACAGCGGTGCCATGAGATGCAAAGAAGGCCGAGATAGAAGCTCAAGCATAGCAATACGCAAAGCAGCAACTAGGTTGAGTTTTGCGCTCTTCCTCAGCCATTGGGCATCGTCTTTGAGTGAATCAATGTCGTATTGCTGAGTCGCCGCCGAGGTCACGTTTATCGGGGCCGTTTTGGTTGTGAAGTCTTTGTCGGTAGCGTCATTCGGGGGCGCAAAGGCAATGGTGGGATCTCTCAACAGAGCATGGACGTATTCATCAGATAGAAATCCAATCACTTCCGTACTCCTTTGTCTCCGTCCAGATACGTCGGACAGCGCAGTTGCGACATCTTTCCAAGACCTGTTTTTCAAACAGTTAGCAACTGATTCGGCCCTCGGTCGCCGGACAAAGCAGTTGAATCAAGATGGGATTCGGAAGCTGGGAAGCGCACAAAAGTACTCGCTCGCCTGAGAGGCACTCCCCCAAGGAGGGAAAATATTTATCATCAGACACCGGCGCCATTGCCACGAGCGTCAGTGAAGTGGCAGCAACACACGACGCATCACCTTGGAAAGCCGGTCGATAAAAAGGCCGTGATGGTGTTGACGCGCTCCAGGCAGGCCCTCCAACTAGCAATCAATCGACCTCCAAGCAAGGAGCTCAAAGCTGGTTGGTCCAAACGCAACTTTTTTTTTTGGCTGGGTGGTCTACAGGATATGCCGAAGTTCAACCAGCTGGGACCGTTGAGGTCCATCCGGTGTCGGTGCAATTGTTCGGCGAAATTGTAGATAAATATCAGCCAGGGTTGCGCACTGTGTGAGTTGACACGTTGACCAAATGTATTGAATCCAACGGCACCATTTGAAACGCGGCAAATCGCGCGATACCCATTAACCCGGCTAGGATATATGATTCATTTACCATGTTCGTTTAACTTATGTGGAGTCGTAGTAGATACCCCTATTGTGGCAGTTGGTCATCGGCACTTGCAAACGTACAGTGCGTCTCCAGACCAGTTGTGTCAGCTAGTATTTAAATAACTCTTTGATAAAGCTGGCTTCTGCTTACAACCCGATGCCCTTCGAATCGAGGCTCGATATCTTTTTTTGCCAGCTGTAATAACAGTACCATCCATTGCGAACGCGTCCGAACCCATCTTTCCACAATTCACCCAGCTTTTTCTCAAGATGTCGACTCCCGCTCTGGTTGACCATTCACCTCACCAGCCTGAGCCATCGCCTCCAGTACCAACGGCATCCAACCTCATTCTCATCGACAACTACGACTCCTTCACGTGGAACATTTACCAATACCTCATTCTCGAAGGAGCTACGGTCCACGTTTTCAGAAATGACCAGATCACTGTCGAGGAGCTGGTTAAAAAAAACCCGACCCAGCTCATCATTAGCCCTGGGCCAGGTCATCCCTCGACCGATTCCGGTGTGAGCAGAGACGCTATCCGCCACTTTGCCGGCAAGATTCCCATCTTTGGTGTTTGCATGGGACTGTAAGTGATTCTGGTCCTTCACGGCGTCTATAGGAATGAAGGGCGGTACTAACATCAGGGCCCTAGCCAATGCATGTTCGACGTGTATGGAGGCGAAGTCAGATCAGCGGGTGAATGGTTGCACGGCAAGACATCACCACTCACACACGATTCCAAAGGTGTCTTTGCCGGTCTCGAGCAGCGCCTTCCTGTGACTCGATACCACTCTCTGGCAGGAACTCACGTGACACTACCTGAGTGCTTAGAGGTGACTTCTTGGGTTGCCAAGGACGACGACTCACCTGGCATCATCCAGGGAGTGCGACACAAGAAATTTACCATGGAAGGAGTCCAGTTCCATCCAGAGAGCATCCTTACTGCCTCTGGGCGCAAAATCATCAAGAACTTCCTGCACATGCAAGGCGGTACCTGGGAGGAAAATGAACGCCTACAGAAATCAGCATCATCCAGCAATAATGCTCCGGCAACCACTGCTGCTGCTGCTGGTGCTGCGCCAAAAAAGAATAACATTCTGCAGCGAATCTATGCCAACCGAAAGGCTGCCGTCGCAATCCAGAAACAGATCCCTTCCCAAAGAATGTCTGATCTCCAAGCCGCCTATGACTTGAACGCTGCTCCTGCTCAAGTCCCCTTTGTCGCCAGACTCAAGCAATCGCCGTTTGATGTTGCCCTCATGGCCGAAATCAAGCGAGGGTCACCCTCTAAAGGCATATTTGCTCTCGATATCAACGCTCCCGTGCAAGCGCGAAAATACGCGCTCGCTGGCGCCAGTGTGATCTCGGTCCTAACTGAGCCTGAATGGTTCAAGGGCAGCATCGAGGATCTGCGTGCTGTCAGGCAAGTACTTGAGGGCATGCCTAACAGACCAGCCATTCTTCGAAAGGAATTCATCTTTGAAGAATATCAAATTCTGGAAGCAAGACTGGCTGGAGCAGACACCGTCTTGCTGATTGTGAAGATGCTTGAGACGGAACTTCTGGAGCGCCTGTACAAGTACTCTCTGTCGTTGGGCATGGAACCGCTGGTCGAAGTGCAGACAGCCGAGGAGATGGAAATCGCCGTGAAACTCGGTTCCAAAGTTATTGGAGTGAACAACAGGAACCTGGAGAGTTTTGAGGTAGACATGGACACGACTGGCCGATTGCGAAAAATGGTGCCGGACAACACATTGATATGTGCACTCAGCGGTATCAACAGCCACAAGGATGTGTTGATGTGCAAGAACGACGGTGTCAACGCGGTTCTTGTCGGTGAGTCCATCATGCGAGCGCCGGACGCCAGCATTTTCATATCGGAGCTCTGCGCAGGATCCAAGCCAGCTGAGGCGAAGAAACAGCCCAAGCCTCTGCTCGTCAAGGTTTGCGGTACTCGAAGTGTCGAAGCGGCAAAGCAGGCCATTGAATCCAAAGCAGACTTCATCGGAATTTGCCTCGTTCCTGGAGCAAAACGTTGCATTTCACACGAGACTGCTCTGAGCATATCCGCGGCAGTCCATACCTCTGGCGACAATCTCGCTGCCCGAAGCGAAGACCCTATTTCAGAGACGAGTGCCACTGATTATTTTGTCGCGGCCGCGAATCGACTCCAGGGCTCGCGAACACGTCTCGTTGGTATCTTCCAAAACCAGCCACTCAGTGAGGTGTTGGAGAAGCAAAAGCTATACAAACTCGATCTGGTGCAGCTCCATGGCGACGAACCCGTCGAATGGGCCAAGGTGATTCCTGTGCCCGTCATCCGAGCCTTCAAGCCTGGTCAGGTGGGTATTGGACTGCGCGGTTATCACACAGTGCCCTTACTGGACTCTGGTGCCGGATCTGGAAAGCTTCTGGACGTGTCGAAGGTGAAGGCTGTCTTGGAGAGTGATCCTGATTTGCGAATCTTCCTGGCTGGTGGGCTTAACCCAGACAACGTTACAGAGGCGGTGGAAGCTCTCGGCGAGCACAGTGATCGCGTCCTAGGTGTTGATGTCAGCAGTGGCGTCGAGAACGACGGCAAGCAAGATCTGGCCAAGATTGCTGCTTTTGTCAAAGCCAGCAAGGCCATTCGGTAAAGGGGGTAGCCTCGCTCACAAACACAACTACGAAATTTTAGACTGCTCTCATCAATTTATACACAAGCCCTCTGCGCAGATGCATAATTCCTTGGTGCTTGCTACGCGTCGTCAGTCAGCCCGTGCTCGTGAGAGGGAGTCCATCGTGTTCTCGTTTCTGACCAGGAGAGAGTTGCCCCGTTCGCTTCTTTCAGAACATGCGCAGTATCAACATCCACGAGGGTTCTACTTTCTCTTCGCAAAGCCAGCCCCTATTTGCATATATTATGGGTGACCTCCGCCTGCTAACACTGCTCTCCAACCCGCAAGCAATAGACTGCACCCATCTTTTCGGCCTCTCCCGTCGAGCGCGCCAGCGCCAACAAGGTAACCAACAATACAAGGCGCCCAACGTTTCTGCCGAGAGTACTCCTCAATTGCGTATGAAACACCTCCTTTCTACGAAATTTCTCCCGTTTCCCAAACAGACGCTAAGAATTTTCCCCGCCCTCTGTGAAGAAAGCATCGAAAGACGCAGTTTCGTCGACGTGTTTCCACATTTTCCCCGATTCACTGTTATGTTCTTTTAAATATATATATTTATATATGTGTGTGTATATGGAAAACGTCAGGGTCATCGATGAACGAGCTGCAGGACGCAAAGTAGAGCTTTTCCGGACACCACGGTTCCCACAATGATATCATTAAGACAATGGATTTGAGCGGTCCTTTGTGGGCATTGGAAACGATATTGACTTGACGTTAGGCAGTGTCAAGGTGGAATTGAGCGACGAAGACGACTTGGCAGAGTCTTGTTTCTCAAACGTCATCCAACGATAGAGACGTCCGTGCAGGAGGAGGGCGAGGGACTCAAAGCAAAAAGAAACGACACTTTGTTTTTTTGCTTTTTCAAGCTGTTCATTGCGTCTATTGATGGGAGCAAAGGCGGCGGCGCATATCGCATGGCATACTGAGAGATTTCCCCGAGAGCCCAGTGCCGATAATCATTAGTTCGTTAGCTGTATCGCCCCATGGTATCTTACACAATACAAAGCACGCCACGGCCAGACGATATTCTCATTCAGAACCGCAATTTCGGCATGACAAAAACCAACAGCAGCAATCCGACCATGAGCCCGTAAACCCACGCAAACAGCATCATCCGCCCCCACCAGCCCTTGCCCTCGGTCATTTTCCTCAACGTGCCCATTCTTCCTCGTGCCAACTCCATGCTCTGTTCCGTCTTGGAGATGCCTTCTCCCGCCTTCTCAAGCACCTCCTTGTCGGCGTCAAGGGTCGATGAGAACTTCTGGGAGCTCGACTTCAACGCGCTGGCCATCTTGAGAATCGATTCCGACAGCAAGTCCTGCTCTGCTCTCTTCTGATCGAGTATTGCTTCGGCGGTGGCTGTTGAGGTCTGCGGCTCGGCAGGTTCTCGGCGGGTGGCGAACAGGGCAGCGCGAGCGGTGGTATGCGATGGCGTTGCCGTCGGCGCCGGCGGAGTAGCGTAAGCCGACGAGCGGCATCGCACTTCTTGTTGGGTCTGTGTAGATGGACCGGATGACCGTGTTGCAGCCACTAAGCTAGCTTGTGGTGGTTGAGGGGACTCGTGTGTCGGTGTTGGCTCGCGAGAAACGGAATGGGAAGGCGTGTCGACTGTTTGTGGCCCGCTTCTCATATCCGAGGACAGAGACTCGATGCTTTCGCTGGGTGTCTGGATTATACCCGCCAAAAGGTCCTCCTCGTCTGAGCTGTCGTCTGCATCGTTAGCGGTCTGTGTTGCGCTCCCTTGGTCAGCAATATGCCCGACATCGTGTATCCTTGCAATCGACACTTGATCGTACTTGTCGCAGATCTTGTAGTCTGTCCAGCATCATCTCCAATCTCTCTCGATTGTCATCGAGGAGCTTTTGCGTCTCAAATCTTTTCGCCGGCGCCTTGACGTGCAAGGCGTCTTGCTCGAGCTTGGTCAACACGGATCGCGCATGATGCAAATTCTAATGCGATTTTGGTGCTGGTTAGTTCATGGTCCGCGGTTCTGCATCTTTCTTTTGCCAGTTCACAACGACTGGAGAGCCTATCTCCCTTCCCCCTGCGTTTCATTCGGGTAGACAGTACCGATTCCACCCTAGCTCTCTCGTACTCGCTCGACCTGAGTCGTCGCTCGCGCTCTGGACCGGCATGGAGGATGTTTTGTTGCAACCTCAGAAGCAGCTGGGTCAATTCGGAAAGAGTCGCATCAGAAGATGGGGCAGCCGTATCTGAGATGACCGAGCCTTGGGACCAGCGGACCATTTTTTTTATTTCTCTCGGTGCACGATGGATGAGGAGGAAAGACTTGGTATGAATGATCGTGGGTGTCACTGTCACTGTGGGGTGGAGGCTTTGTTGGCGCCACATATCATCGACTTGGTTGTTGGTTGGATTCTCGTCGCACGTAGGAGATGGGAGCATAGCAATGGCGAATGGCTGATCCTTGCGTTATAGTCATGCGCATTGCTCCCTACACCTCTCGTTGCCCTTGCTGTCGTTAAATTAGAAAAGCCGCGCTTACTCAAGGCATTTTCTTTCCACCCTTGCTCTCATTTGAATTGCAAAAGCGCACCGCTCTTCATTCAGCTGCTTCTTATATAGTAAGCAGATCTGGCTATAAAAAGGCTATATATGTACTTCTCTCTCTACTACGTATACTGCCTCGTATAACCTTCTTCGCGACTAGCTACTAGTAGAGTGTGGCCTGATGACAGCGCAAGGAGGAGAGCTGATGTTATGCTCTCTTCTTCTACGTGCGGCAAATCTAGACGCGCCAGCCTTGCACAGAGAAAATCGTGGGGGAAAAAAAGTGTTCGTTCTTTCTTCCATCAGATTCTATCCGCTGTCCATTTGATACGACCGCCCATTGTATTAGGCTTCCATACGAGACACATGCTCTATTTCCTCAATCTATTTCCTCAACGCGCGCTCCTGGTGAGTGCGGTCGGGTGATATTTTAAGAGTCTTAAGTTCAGGAGGTTTCATCAGGTGGATTATGAAAGTTGGTAATGCCAGTCTTATGGTCAGAAAGATAATATAGTCCAGAGATAAATTGGTGTGGAGGCTGCCACGTAAATCAGTTCATTGTACGCAGAGGAGACCAGGGTTCGTTATTGGCGTCCCGTCCCGTCCTTTCGAACCGAGGACTGATCAAATGTCCTGTCGTGCCAGGAGTACATATCTCTTAGGACAGACGTCATCGTATGGTGACATGAAAAATGATTCGTGAGTAATCTAGACAAGCAAAATAACACCAAACCAACCTGCAACGCCTTGATGCATAATAGCCCATGATCTGGGTCTGCATTTCCTGTGGCCATGATCATAAAAACTCTCATAGAAACGAGGGAAATATTCGGGGCCACAGGCCTTTCATTTCGTCCATTCTTTTCCAGGTTTTCGCCGACAGCTTATTTCATCTGTTCGTCTTGACTGAACATGGAGATCGTCATTTACTCTCCATCCTTGGTTTCGCTCTCAAGGCCGCTGCGCAGTCTCTCCTCCTGGCGCCTCCAATGACTGCCTTCTTCATAGTCTGAGCTAATCTTCAGAGCCCTCCTTAGCCGCTCACTCTCCTTGATTTTGGCATCGGCCATTTCGTGTACTTGATGCTCTTTGAACGTTCTTCTGGAACCAGCACCGCTTTTGCTGGACTCTGCCTCGGCCGTGAGCTTCTCTCGTAGGTCGTCACATCGCTTATCAATCTCGTCGTCGTCAATCCTAGAGCAAGCAGCTTGTGAATAAATGGAAAGCCGGAACACTATTCTCGCATGGTACAACTCACTCTTCATCCTCTAGTTGGTCTCTCAGTTCAAAGACCTTTACCTCAATCTGTCTCTTCCGATCATGTTCCAGGATGCCTTTGTCTGGTTGCCGTTGCTTGTGTCGCAAGCTGTCCAGGTCTTTTGGGTATGGGTTTCCGTGATCCCGGGGTTTGAGGTGAGCGAGGTTTCTCTGCACATACCCAGAGGTACCACTACCTCGAGGAGTAGAAAGACCAACGTTTTCTGACATGTTTCGCTGTAGTTAAGTTGTGGTTGTGACAACAAATTAGCAATCCGATATTTGGAGAGCTGGACGTACAGCGCCAAGATGGTTCCATTTTAGTAGGCGGTGAGATGTCGCAATCATGATTTAGAGTGGCAGAATTGTAGGTTTGGCGGGGTGTTGGCGTTTGTCCTGTGCGTCGTGAGTCGAGAGATGGTAGACAAACACTTTTCAATTGCCTGCCTCGACACGTCATTCTTCTGCTTTCATCGTCCGTTTCCCAATCTAACTTCTCAGTCGCAATCTGCGGGAAACTATGCCGCATCTGCCTCCTGGTCCAGACTCAAACCATCAAGACGGCGGAGAGCTCGTCTTTCCTCCTGTGAGCAAAGACCACATTCAGAATTGTTCATACGATTCATGGTTTCCAAAATATCGAAGTTGTTGCTTGAGGTCTGTGATTATCCCACTACCTCAGGCGGCTATTGAATACCTGCAAGAAGACGGCATCTTGCTAGCTGAAGACGAGACAAATATCGCGCTGTCTGATCCGGAATGGCATTTTCCTGGCGCAGCTGCAACATCCAGAGCGAGGCAGGACGATGACTCGTCCGATGAGGATGAACAAGACGGGGCAATGCCATTGCCCCCGAATGAGAGATTTCCCGAGACGCACAATAGAATCAGACAAGTCATTGCTGAGCTTGGCGGAGCTGTTGCTCCTAAGCTGAACTGGTCGACGCCCCAGGATGCCAAATGGATCTCGCCACACCAGAATTCGCTAAAATGCACATCGCCAAATGATATATACTTGCTTCTCAAATCCTCTTCATTTGTTTCCCATGATCTTAATCATGCGTTTGACGGATGTACTTCAGCTCCGCCATCACGTCCATTTGCCCCGATTCTCGTCTTGCGACCATTCTTCACGCCGCATGCTGCACTCGAGTTCCGTTGCTTTGTCAAACACCGGTCTCTGATCGGCATCAGCCAGAGAGACTTGAACTACTATGATTTTTTGGAAGGGCTCAAGCCTCAGCTGTGGAAGAAGATCAATATTTTCTTCCAGGAGAGGCTGCGCCTCACATTTCCTGACGCTTGCTTTACCTTTGACGTGTACATCCCCGAAGAGCGCGGGGCTGATGGTGGACTGGGCAGAATCCGCCTGATGGATATCAATCCCTGGGCTTCGCGGACCGACACACTGTTATTCTCATGGCAAGAATTATTTGACATTGAGGTCAAGCATCCGCTTTACGGGTCTTGTGCGGACGAACAAGACAGATATTCAAATGATGACGACACTGCTTTGGAAGACACTGATGATGAGGCGGGGCTCAACTACCAGCCAAACGCGTTGCCAGAGCTGAGACTTGTAGAAAAGGATGATCCAGCGGCTTTCAACTTTAGCACCCCGCAGTTTTCCGCCCATAAGCTGCCTAAGGAGGTTGTGGACGCGAGCCTGGCTGGTGAGGGCGGCCTTAGAGAGTTCGCACAGCAGTGGAAGGAAATCACAGAGGGCCGTGCGTCCGGGATATGGGATCCGCCAAATGGGGAACGCCGATAGCTACTGTCGTAACATGCTGAAAAAGATAGAATAAGAAGAGGAGAGAAAAGGAGGTGAGCGAGACTTGGGATTTTTTTGGCTTCGCTAATGGCGTGTGCGTGGTGTGTGTTATGCGTCGACGTTGATGCGAACCTGTGACGTGATGCGAGCACCCTTGCCCGAGGAGACGAGAAAGTGAGCAAGAAGTGAGTTGCTGCTTCTGTATTGGGACATACTTCACTTGTGCCTGAGGCACCCACCTCGAGCTCTAAGCAACATCATCTTTTCCATCCAATTCACTGTTCATCTCGTTTGTTCTTCTTCATGCCACGAGTTTCTTGCCACGAGTGGATGGAACTGTTTAACTTGATCTATACTTTCGAATCTTCTTAGGGCAGTATGTGCTACTACTACTACTAACGTCACCGTCGCGCCCGTCCAACACCAAGCTTTTGGCCAATCAGATGCCCACAATGGACGGCAGCTGGACCAGCCGCTGCGACGAGACTCAAAACGCCAACCGCCTTCCAGCGAACTTTGGCCAGTTGGCGCCAGCTGCCTCATCGCCATATTATCCGTTCCCGCAAGAACTGTCAGTGTCGTCTATATCACCACACGCTCTTCACTGGGGCTCATCCGCGGCCCAACGAGACATGCCCTCGCGGGCCAAGCACTCTAAAGTCACAAAGCTTGGGGCTGTTGGTCGTCGTGGTAATCGCCAATCCTCACTGTCGAGTACCGCTCAAGAACATTTGGAGCAGTTCGCTCAGCAAGGCCATAATCATATCAATAGTGACGCGGTGCAGATCAGCCAGTTGGCGACCAGCGAAAGCAGTGGTCACCGGGATGGTGTTGTTATAAATGGTCGTGGCTCGACTTCTGTTGCGGGCCTTCACTCCACAATCCAAAATGGATTCAACACCAATGAAGAGGCTTTCCAACTGAATGACGAGCATCGGCTGTCCCGCAATATAGCATCTCCTTCACATTCCTTGGACAACAACGATGTCTTGGTTAAAAATGGCGCTTCGACGCCTGTCCAAACCGCAGCAGATATTGTCTACAAGATGTATCAGTCCGTAAAGATCGACAGCACCCTTTGCAAGAAGCTGGCGGGCGAGGCTGCGCGACGAGAGCCTACCCAACGACGTCGTGAACAGAAGCTAAACATTGAGAGACGTAGCAATGTCGAAGCTTTGTTGGCTCATGTCACTGGCGAAGTGGCGGCGCATCCGTGTAAAAATTGTCACAAAGGCCATGGGCCATGGACCCAATGTGTCATTTACGACGGCCAAATGTGCGGCAGTTGCACCAATTGTTGGTTCAATGCGAGTGGTTCGAGGTGTACGTTTCATGGTAAGTCACTCACCAATCTTGTCCTTTTTTTTTTTTAGTAAAAGAAAAAAAAGTTGGATTTGACGCGTTTATTTACTATTATTATCCTGAATAGAGAGCAATAATCCTCAACACTCGCTATTCACTCCAACTGCCCAGACGCCATCTGCCCAGCATGGTGCGATGATTAACTTCCAGCAGCAGCCTATGCTCTCATCGAATTCGCCCTCGGTTATGGCACCTTTTCACTCAGATATTTCTCAATGGGGTATAGGCGATCCTATTATTGGACATATGATCACCAGTATCTTGGGCGACTCCACGGCGCTATCAAAGAAAGGCCGTTATATTGCAAGGATTGAGGCCGCAGCTAAGGAGCTGGGGATGCGAATGGCCGAATTGGATGAATTCCTGCAAACTCCAGAAGGCATAGCGGAGCAGCAAAGAGAGCAGCAAAGAGAGCAGCGATGTCACTTGGGACAACAGGGTCAAACGGGGGACCTTTCAATGGATGAAGATTCCCCCGGGGCGCCTTTAGGTTGAAAGACAATGTTGGAGCCCACATCCACATGCGACGTTTGGTGCAAAAATATTTGTGCTGGACAGCGACAAAGGGTCTCTCGCGTGAAAAGCGCTTTTCAATCCGCATCACGAACGTAACAAGATGTAACGACGAAATCACGACTGAAGTTTTGTTTGATTTTTATTAAAAAAAAATTGGTTTAGGAGAGCATTCTGGAGCATGTAAGTCCCCATGCGGTGAGCACGTCTCAGCCGAACAACGTCCATGGCAGTAGTGTTTATTCTGATAAAGAGCATAGATGCTGGAAAGGTCCAGAAACAAAATCTCGATGATTTCGATGGCAATTTCCTTTATCTTGGTTGCAAAATTGACAGTAGGACCTGGCAGTAGGACCGTGTCCCGCCTTCAGACGAATATTTGCTTTCTTTTATTATATACTGCTCAGGGAGAGCTAAAGGGAAGAACTGGCACAAGTCCAGGTACACAATGAATTCAAGCGTCAATGCTTGAGTGCGCGTTTCCAACGTGCGTTGGTGTCGAAAAGCACAAAGATTGTGCCGGGCATTTGAAGTAACGTAGAGTAGAATGAGCTCCAGTCTTGAAGGAAATATCTATCTGGCCTGACTGATGATTCAACGTCATGCTGTAGCATGTCAATATGTGATGCACTGTCCTTGGCAGAATGAAGTTGGAGGGGAAGGTGGTTAGTGAACCATGACGAGGAATTCATCCATTGTTGTCGTCTGCACCATGTTCCATGATTGGCCACGCCAAATGCCAATGCCGGATGCTCACATTGGGTATAATGATTTCGTAGTTTTTGTTTTGCACTTTTTTTTTTCTTTTTTAAAAAGAGGCTGGTGCATTGAAAAGAACCCTTTTCTACTTTTACTAATACATGGTCACTCGCCATCTAGCTTTCCAACCGTCACCCTGTGCTCGTTTCCCCGTCGCCAAGCCCAACGTGCCCTTGTATGGAGAGGCAATCTTGTCCTACACAAACTTCACAAGAAAAAGATAAAGGTAAGAAACAAAAAATAAACAAGGAAAAAGCTCATTGAGACAAGAGAACAAGTAGAAGAAGCATAACAGAAAGTAGCTCAAAACAACAAATGCCATGTGGAACACAACGACAATACCAGTGCGGAGCCAGAGAATGAAGGCCAAGAAATAAGAAAGGGGGGGTTAGTGACGATTTGGTTCGTCATTTAAACAAAGTAGGTAGCCACCACCAGCGCGACTTTCCCCAATTAGTTGAGACAGGATGGCATTGCGTGTATCTTCCACCTTCTCCAAAACTGTCCTCTCCTCGCAAGTTAAGATCAAGTATCGAATTGCGATCAAGTACATCGCTATCCTCGAGCCGTATGCACGAATATGAATTGCAAATCTGAATCGAAGAAAATCGTCACGCGACTTGGCAATGCAGCCAGCGACCTGGCACTGGGCTTGGCTGCAAAATCCAAGACGCACAGTTAGACGGAGAACAAGACAGAGCCGAACGGCCCGTCTTTGCCAGTGCGTTTCCAGGAAGAAAAAAAAATTCATGAGCCATGTCTCCATGACTGCTGGAAAGGTCGTCATCGAGCTTGAGGGTATTCGTATTTGAAGACAAAAATCACTGAAACAAATTGTTTAAATAAGGCCGCAAAGCCGGAGATTCTCTTGGATTATAATGTCTAGGAGAGCAAAAGTTAGTACAGCACCGGAGGGTATCGTCCAAGATTTGGGACGCAGTGTGAAGACTGACCATTGACAGCAGCCATGACGAAACGAATCTGGGTGGTATCGGTAGCGCACGTGAAGTGCGTGTAAATTTGTTTCGTCTCGTGCTGGTTCAAGCTCACGAATCGGTTGAGGATATAGTCGCACGCAGCGGCATAGTCATCACCGCCCTCGTAATCAGGGAAGTAATTCTTCATCGGGCTGACAGGCAACTTCTCCTTGAATCGATCAATCTTGTTGAGGAAGAGAATGATTGACGTCTTGATGAACCACCTGGAGTTGCATATGGAGTCGAAAAGTGTCAAAGCTTCTTGCATTCGGTTGACAGTCTCGTCTTCGAACAGAAGCTGATCATACTCAGAGATGGCGACAAGAAACAGTATTGTGGTGACGTTCTCAAAGCAATGGATCCACTTCTTTCTTTCTGATCGTTGGCCGCCCACGTCAAACATACGGTAGGTAAGGTCTCCGATGATGAATGTTGTCTCGGTGATACCAGTCGTCTTGACTCGCGATCGCAAAACATCCTGATCGTTGGGCATATAATCAGGGGCGGCGATGCGCGTGATGTTATCAAAATAACTGGAAGAGTCAGCATAAGTACATTGTTGTCCCCCAAAAAAAGAATTTGCGCCGCGCGACTAGTCTGGTGATTTGAGCTTACTATCTTGCAGAGTCGTTCAGTTGGTATTCACGAGATCGCTTGAAGCATTCTTGCACGCCACGGTCCTTCCACAGGGCCTCAATAGCACCGCCAACTTCTGGTGGCAAAACTTCACCTTCGATCTGAGCTGGTTGCATGAAGATTGTCTGGACATGATATTCCATGCGCTGGTCTTGGAGCGGAAGTTCGAGTGATTCCATAGCCTCGAGGATGACGCGCATCGACTGAACTGTATTGCTGAAGATGATTTCTTTGAAGGACTCGCGTTCATCGCGGGAGTAGCCACCCTCATGGATCAACTTCATCTGCTTGAGAATGGTCGACTTGCCAGATTCACCAGCACCTGTGAAAGCGTCGAGTCAGCACATCATGTGTCGGACTGTAAAACGTGACGCAACTAGGGGGCAGACGGCGAGCCGCGACTTGAGCAGGCTTGACATATTTCCCCTAGCTGCCATGTGTCGGAAAATGAATATCGCGGGCGACATACCCAGCAACAGCATCTTGATCTCATTGCGCTGCATCATCTTGTCTCGCTTCAGTTGGTTTTCAATCTCCTCATTCCGGGCCTTGCCCTCCTTTTCCTCGGTGCTCATTCCGCAGCCCATTTTGGCGAGCGTTTGACAGGCCGACTAGATAGGATGAGAGCGGCGATTCGTGACGGTTGGCGAGTTTTTTTTTTTTTTTTTTTTTTTTTTTGCTCGTTGGTGGCTGAGTCGTCGATGGCAACGATTGATGGAGAAGTTGCTGCAGCAGATGGCCTCGTCAGCGTCAGGGAGGAGCAGCACAAGAAGAGAGGCACAATTGAGCGAGAGCAACCGCCGAGGTCACGGTATGGCGAGACCGCACAGCAAGGATGGGCAACAATGAGGGTGGCAGAAACTGATAAGGTGGTTATAGTTGAGAGAGCCAGAGGTTTCCGAGAGGTGAAGACGGGAAGGGCCAAGGGGTCAGGACTCGGAATCTTGAGTCTGGTATTGTCTGACAAGAAGATGGCACGAGTCGTTTAGGAGCATGGGGGGATTTACTGATTCGCGCCTTCCCGTTGGGGGTCGAGCTGGAGGCTGGAGGCAGTGGTGCGATTGGTGGCTCGCCAGAGATGTGACCGAGGGCTAAACGTACCTAATGAAGAAAGCGTCCTCGCAGCGACAGGTGTCCAAGTAACAGTAACGAATGACGACGGGAAGGGGCGGCGGGCGTAGAGGACGAGAGGGAGGACAAGAGAAAAAGAACGGGACGGAAAACGGCAATAGGGGGGGGGGTGGGAGACTGTGGGAGTTAATGCCGACTTAATTGATGGGAGGTAGGCAGCCACAGACTGGTAGGCTGGTAGGCTGGTAGGCAGCCACAGTGCCTGGACGGTGGAACGAGGCGCGGCGCAGAAGTGGCCAACCAGAGCAACCAGAGGCGGCCGCCGTGGGTATCCGATGGGGCGAGACGGGTGTTTACACCAAGTTAACCTGTGCAAGGGAGCAAGGGGCGGACTCGGCCCTGCAACCCTTATGCACCTGCGCACTGTCTGCACTCTGAAGCCAAGCCAGGCCGCATCTAGAGGTCTGAGCCAATTCCATCCATCGATCATGCAGAGGCGGGAGAATGCATCGTCGCTCTCCAACGTTCTACATGTGTCGAATTAGCCTTTGCCGGCCTCGATTTGTTCCAGCATCAACTTGCCCTGATCGGCCGTTAGGTTCGCCTACTAGTCTCTTCATCATGCTGCTACCAGACCCGCTTGTCCTCATCCATCGACGACGGGCCAGGGTGTCGGGTCTTCTTCCAACATTCTATATCGGCCTCCTGCCATCACGGATCAGGAGTGATTACCGAGGAACTCCAAGTGTCAAACCCGGTTACCTGTGGCCAAGAGACGCTAACCGTTGAGCGGCGTCCGTCTAGTCTGGTGCAGCGGACATCGAAGAGGAGCCGTCATTCGAACGTCGAACCACGCATGGCCTAATGCCAGCCAACACCGGGCGCCGTTTGCATGCAGCAGCACGCTGGGATAATTGAGATGCTGGCAGGAGATCAACAAGCAAAAGTCGGAAGCACTGAGCTGGCGTCATGGACGTCAGAGCCGATGCATGGCCTAGAATTGCACACACGCGACATTTTGAACACGATACAGACAGCATCGCCCGCACTCTCCGTTGACGGTGAGGACGGACACGTACATGTGTGCATATGTACATTTTTATGTGGCTGTATGTATAGTACATTTAGAGGCCGAGTCAGCCTCCATTTTTCAGGACCTCTCCAAGCCGCTGGAAAGCGTCAATATACGTGCTCGGAAAACTGAGACCTCAAGATTGTGCGGTCGAATTCGGAAAAGTGTTTCAAATGTTGATTTCCAGGACAACCAGCGATTCGTCTTTTTTGCTTGAACCACTCACTGCCTAAGCGAAGATCATGTTTCAAACGCCAATGGACAAAATATTTCATTGTACGCGAAAAAAAAAAAAAAAAAAAAAAAAAAAAACACAAGCAACTGAAAAGCAAAAAGCAAAAACGCACAAAAGCAAGAAAAAAAAAAGAAAAAAAAAGAAGAAAGAAGAAAGACTGAGAAAGAAAAAGAGATGCCACAGCCCTGCGCCGCATACATTAGTACCATGTAATCCCCGCTTGCCGCGCCAATCGTTTTGTATGACGAAAACTCCCAAGTCGCACTGAGCTCGGCCCCAAGTGTCCAAGCGTGCCCACAAGTTGAAGACTAAAAAACAAGCAAGACGAAGAAAAAAAGGGTGGGGGCGATCGGAAGAAGACGAAGAAGAGGAAGAAGAATAAAAGGAAAAGGAGGAGGAGGAGGAGGAGGAGGAGGAGGAGGAGAAGAAGAAGAAGACAAAGAAAAAATGAACCACGAAAACATAAAAGAATAAAAAAATAACGAGAGACGTGCAATAAAAAAAAAACTGTAGAAAAAGAAGCCGTGCAGTCAGGTTCTTATTACTCCTATTATTATTATTATTCTCTAAGACTGCGATCGCGCCATCCCCACCTCCCTCATCATGGGTGCAACCGTGCAAACTTCACACCTTTTCTCCCAATCCGCTCAAGCCATCGGGGGCAACGATCCGCCCTCGGGTTAATTCCGTAGTATTAACTGCACCTGCATTGCATGTCCGTTGAAATTCGATACGGGCCAGCCAGCGAACGAGCGCCGCGGCTGTCCCTCGGGCGTTCCAGAAGCATTCTAGGCTGTCCGCCCATGCTTTCCCCCTCCTGGAGCGGTGAGCCGGGGCTAATCGCTAGTTAGACTCCGTTTGATGTCCTGCCGAGAGGGAGGAGAAGAAGGGGGGGGGGGGGGGGGGGCGATGTGAGGTTTGAAGTTATTTCGCGAACCGATTCGGTCCGAGGCGGCAACTTTTGTCGCGTTCCATCGTACATCCGGTATGCCTTGCGCCGTTTTCATGAATGTCCCCTGTTCAAACCAACATCCAAGACGTCGTGTCATACCTGATTGGATGAGAAAATGTACAGCTCTTGCACGCCTTACCGTCCACATCTCTTCCCAGCATATACATTTATACATCTACATCTAGATCTTCTAGCCCTCTATATCTCCTCAAAACATTGTATATCCTCGCCCGTTTGGTCTTCGGTTGAGCACTCACCGGACACATCGAGATTACAGTACAGCTGGCTCCCCACTCTGGTATCTTATCCAAGAGGAAGAAAAGGAAGAATCCAGGCCGGAACGCCCCGGTTGCAAATATGTTCAAAAGGCGAAAGGGAGCGGGGCACACATCATCCGCATCCCCTTCCCCTTCCCCTTTCAACTCCTACATGACCGTGCAGCAAGCTTTCTCCAGCTTCTTGAGGATCCTTGGCAGCAGCTTGCCAACCAATTCCTCCATCTCATTCTGCTGTTGGCCCTGCTGTGCTCCATGCTGTCCGCCATGCTGCTGCGGCTGCTGCGGCTGCTGCTGCCCGCCGTAATGCTGGCCTCCATACTGCTGTTGCTGGTGGTGGTGACCGGGCTGCAGAGGCTCTCCTCCCTGCAAATTGATGTAAATCCTCCCGGCATTCTCCTCAGTCCGGTACTTCAAACCCAGTTCCCTACACAGCTCTTCCACCTTGGGCTTGATCTTCTGCAGATGACCCGTCGAGTGGTTTCCCTTGCCCACAATCGCGTGCAAGTGTTCCTGCCCGCGTGACTGGTCCGCCCGGATGCGCTGCTCGAGAATTCGCTCTGCCTCCTCGACGTACAGCCCATGTAGATCGATCGTGTCCTGATCCACCTTTCCGGAGGCATTGTTTTCGCGGAAGATGTAGTCGGCGGCTTGGCGGTTGTAGTCGTCTCGTTTAGCATAGTGCTGCTTTGACTCCCGTGAGTACTTTTGAGAGGCTTCATGGTCATTGGCACGAAATGCTTCTTGAGACTGAAAAAAAATAGCCGGAAAAGACGGTGGCATGGAAAACATGGTTAGCTCTAGCATTCACGCTGAACTGCGTTGCAAAAATTGCATGACTCGAGGAGAAAAACAAGGGATCCGACGAGTGGGAGGGAAACGTACCCGCTGTGAGGCCTGGTGCGCCTTGTCGTTCTCAAGTCGGGCCTGGTCGCGGAGTCTGTCGTATTCACGTTCGACGTCGTCGTTGTCGGCTGAGTGGAGGGCTTGATTCGAATTCGGATTATTATTCGCATTGATATTCAAATACACATATATACATATATGAGAAAAGGGCGTGGATGTTGATTGGACGCAGTTCACAACCAAGCCATGCTGGGACGCGGATGCCTTGCGATGGAGGGGCAAAAGGGTTTACCTCGTCCGCCAAGTCTTTCCATGGGGATCGCCATTCTGCGCCGTTGTGGTTTCGGCGCAAGGCACGTTGGAAATCGTTGTCTTGGAGAGCCGGGCAGCGATTACTTGGCTGGCAAGATTCCGTGGAGAGGGCGTTTGCGAGAGATGCGAATTGATCGAGAAACTGAGAAGCAGCTGGATCCGTTGGCCGACAACATCAGGGGCCATCGTTGAGGAAGTGGGAATTCATTAGCTCGTCGTGTGTGGGACCACTTCAACGAACCTGGTGTGACTGGGCAGTCGTGAATACGAACGACCAGCACCCTATACGTAGTAAGAAAAGATAAGGACGAATTCTGTTTGAAGTTTCGAAGCATCTATCTAGAGGCAGCCAAATAAGATATGATTGCGACCATGGCAGCGCTGTCTAGAAAGAAGTCTATGGGCGAAACAAGTGTCTTCATTCTCTTTGGACGCGAAAGAAGTTCCTGACAGTGGTGGATTCGCACACCACCTTCCTCGGCACATCGCAGGTGGGACTTTTTTCGTCACTGTTCAGTCAAACCAGTTGCCCCCACCAACACACAAAAAAAAAAAGAAAAGTCGACGTCAACATCCATCAGGCCAGGAACCTTGGACGTATCGCCAGTCCTCCTGCCTGTCATCCTGTCTAGACAAACAGCACCTCGGCCAAGATGCCAGTATGTCTTGGAAATTTTGCAAGCCAGTCACCGGTCAACGCCCAAACAAGTACTCTTGCTCATTGTTCGCCCGCAGTTGATCATCGTCTCAGGCCTCCCCACGTCGGGTAAATCTACGCGCGCAAAGCAGCTCTACGACTACTTGGCCGCCCGAATCGCAGAATCCCAGCCCGCCAAATATAGACTTCACCTCATCTCCGACGATTCGCTGTCAATATCACGCAATGTGTACGACCTCTCGCCCGATACAGTGCGCCTTTATACCCGTTCAGCAAACTCATCTGAAAAGGACGCCCGCGCAGCTCAATATGGTGCGGTGAAGCGAGTATTATCAGATAAAGACTTTGTCATCCTGGACGGCTTGAATTACATAAAAGGCTGGAGATATCAGCTTCACTGCGAGGCGAAAGCTGTGCGGACACCCAATTGCATCTTGCGCGTCGCATGTTCACTAGACCAGGCTCGACAGATCAACGAGGAAAGGCTGCAGAGGGTAGAGTCTCATGCGAATTCCCGAGGCGGTACCGCTGACGAAAGCACGCATCAAAACGGCAACGAAGAAGAGTCTCGGAATGCGGAAACTGAAGCTGAGCCCTATTCGCAAAGTAACTGGAACAACCTCGTTTTCCGGTACGAGGAGCCGAATCCCATGACAAGGTGGGACTCGCCGCTCTTCGCAATCTTGTGGGACGACAATGAGGCTCAGATAAAGCGAGTTTTCGACGACTTGTGGGATGCCATGGCCGGCGAGGGTCGAAAGATCGTCAAGCCAAACCAGTCTACGGTACAACGAGGTCGTGACGCCAGTGGCGATTATCTGTACGTTCTGGAACGCGAAACGCAAGACATTGTCAAAAGGATACTGGAGCAGCAGGGGGAAGATGGCGGTGGTGAAGTCAAAATCCCCCTGAACGCTATGGGCAAGGGGGACTTGGTCGTGGACTTGCCGTCGGGGAAGAAGCTTGCATTACCGCAGTTGCAACGATTGCGGAGAGCTTTTGTGGCACTGAACCGTGGGGGGATTGGGCTAGACAGCGTCGGGAACATGGCAAGCGACGGCATGAGGGAGGTGTTTGTGAGCTATTTGAATGATGCCTTTGAGAAAGATGAATGACGAGATTCTGAAGCACACGTCATTCCTTTCCGAGCGCATTTGACGGCTGTGCAGTGACGTTCGAGCCGTATCAATGGTACGACACAGAGAAATATTACTTGTATGTTGAAGCGCGTTAGCAATTGCCTACCACTGTAACATGCGCTCGTCTTGTACATCTGCATCTGCTGTCATTGACCGACTGTACGCGTATGCCTGTATGTGTATGCTGTATACATGAACGAACCTACCTCAGGCATGTATATGTACCTACTACTTAGTAGTAGTAGTAGTACTCCTACATAAGTGGTACTTACTTAGTACTAGTCAGTGGCTTTTTTTTTTTTCAAAGCAGGGTGCTGTACTGTCCAAAGTATTGACAAATCTAAATCGCCTGCTGGCAACCGTGTTTGCATCGTCACCGTTTAACCCCTCACAAATGCGGGTCCCGCAAGTCCAGCCTGCCTTGCCACGTACTGCTAGCTGCCTAGCCTTCAGCGGCTGCGCGGCCAGTTGGGTGGCAGGCTGCAGCCAATGACAGGTATGGAATACGGCAGAAGCTTCCACTTCTCGCCACGCACCATCACTATTTGCTCACGCTTCCAGCGGGGGGAAGCTTCCCTTGTCCCTAGCAATTCACTACATGCATCATGGATCTTCCGCTCCGGCCAGGGCAACCGGTGATATCATTGGCTCTGCTGGATCCGTGTGAGTAATACAAAGTCTATGATACTTTGTGAGCTGTGGCCTGTTGCTGTATTCCCTAGGTATCGGCTGCCAAATCGTGGCTGCTTCTCGAGCGGGCTTGCTTGCTACTGCGGAACTTGCACCTTGCCATCTCAACCTCTCGAACCTCCACGCCACACCATCTTCCTTCCTCTCCTCTGTCTTTTCCCTCCTCCTACCATTCGACTCTCCCTCCCTTTCCGATATCTTCAAGATTATCGCCCTCGCAACTCCCGGGACAAACCTTGAAGTCCGCGAGGCTCCCATTTCCTGACCAAGCCAACCACTCGTCCGCGGGTCACTTTGTCAAACATCCCCAACAAGGACAAGGCTTTTGCTCGAGCAAACAACACGTCATGGCCTCCCAGCCGGAAGACAACAAGAAGAAGGTCAACTTGACGTTAGTATTCTTGTTTTATATGCGTAACTCTGCGCCTTCTCGCACGGCACCCACGGCTGACACCTTGCAAATAGCGATCCTTCTGGTGCTGACATCAAACATGTTCGTCATCATCATCATCATCATCATCATCATCGCCAACAACGGCAATTTAAAACTATCACAGTTCCATCTGCTAATCGTTTTGTAGGAGGATGATACTGCCACTGCAATTCTCAAAAAGAAGAAGAAGCCCAATCAGCTTATGTATGTTGTTGCCCTAGCTCCATCGTCCTCGTGAAGACGTCATCCAGCGAATACTGACGAGGCCCTTCTTGCACTCAGGGTTACCGACGCCGTCAACGATGACAACAGTATCATTGCCCTGTCTGAGGCCACAATGGACGCTCTGCAGCTATTTAGAGGCGACACAGTCCTCGTTCGAGGCAAAAAGAGAAAGGACACAGTGCTCATCGTTCTCGCCGACGAAGAGCTCGATGACGGCAGCGCCCGCATCAACCGAGTCGTCCGTCACAACCTCCGGGTCAAGCATGGCGACATGATCACCATATTGCCTTGCCCTGACATCAAATACGTGAGTTCCCGTTTCTACACCACATGGCCGCAACACGTCCATTCTTAACCTCTTATAATTATGTGCAGGCCAAACGTATTGCCGTTCTGCCCATCGCCGATACTGTCGAGGGCATCACAGGTTCTCTCTTCGATGTTTTCTTGGCCCCATACTTTCGAGAAGCCTACAGACCTGTCCGTCAAGGTGATCTGTTCATTGTACGCGGCGGTATGCGGCAAGTCGAGTTCAAGGTTGTGGAAGTAGACCCTCCAGAGTACGGCATTGTTGCGCAAGATACGGTCATCCACTGCGAGGGTGACCCAATTGAGCGAGATGAGGAGGAGAACAACCTGAATGAGGTTGGATACGACGACATTGGCGGTTGCCGAAAACAGATGGCCCAGATTCGAGAAATGGTCGAGCTACCTCTGCGACACCCCCAACTGTTCAAATCTATCGGCATCAAGCCCCCTCGTGGCGTCTTATTATATGGCCCTCCTGGTACTGGTAAGACGCTCATGGCTCGTGCCGTGGCTAACGAGACTGGTGCCTTCTTCTTCCTCATCAACGGCCCCGAGATCATGTCCAAGATGGCCGGTGAATCCGAGTCCAATCTGCGGAAAGCGTTCGAAGAGGCGGAGAAAAACTCACCAGCCATTATCTTCATCGATGAGATCGACTCGATCGCCCCCAAACGAGAGAAGACCAACGGCGAAGTTGAGCGTCGTGTCGTCTCCCAGCTGTTGACCCTCATGGATGGCATGAAGGCCCGGTCTAACGTCGTCGTCATGGCTGCTACCAACCGACCTAACTCCATTGACCCTGCTCTCCGTCGCTTCGGCCGTTTCGACCGTGAAGTCGACATTGGTGTTCCTGACCCTACTGGCCGTCTTGAGATCCTTCAGATCCACACCAAGAATATGAAGCTCGGCGATGATGTTGACCTGGAGCAGATTGCTTCTGAAACCCATGGTTACGTCGGTTCTGATGTTGCCGCTCTTTGCTCTGAAGCCGCCATGCAGCAGATTCGAGAAAAGATGGACTTGATCGACCTGGACGAGGACACCATCGACGCCGAGGTTTTGGACTCCCTCGGTGTTACCATGGAGAACTTTCGCTTCGCTCTCGGTGTCTCCAACCCCTCTGCCCTTCGCGAAGTCGCCGTCGTCGAGGTCCCCAACGTTCGCTGGGAGGATATTGGCGGTCTCGAGGCTGTCAAGCAGGATCTGCGAGAGCAAGTGCAGTATCCCGTCGATCATCCCGAAAAGTTCCTCAAGTTTGGTCTGTCTCCTTCGCGAGGTGTCTTGTTCTACGGTCCTCCTGGTACCGGTAAAACCATGTTGGCCAAGGCTGTCGCCAACGAGTGCGCTGCCAACTTCATCTCTGTGAAGGGTCCCGAGTTGCTGAGCATGTGGTTTGGTGAATCAGAAAGCAACATTCGTGACATATTCGACAAGGCTCGTGCTGCCGCACCATGTATTGTTTTCCTGGACGAACTGGACTCCATTGCCAAGGCGCGTGGTGGTTCCGTTGGAGACGCCGGTGGTGCCTCTGATCGTGTTGTGAACCAGCTTCTGACGGGTAAGTTTTTTTTTTTCTTTTCTTCTTCAGCATTAGAGGTGACGAAACCAATTCCACTGTGGCATGAAAAGCTAACTTCTTGATCAGAAATGGACGGCATGACTTCCAAGAAGAACGTCTTCGTCATCGGCGCCACCAACAGACCCGAACAACTTGATCCTGCTCTGTGCCGTCCCGGACGTCTCGACTCTCTCATCTACGTACCACTGCCTGATGAGGTTGGCCGTCTGAGTATTCTCAAGGCTCAGTTGCGCAAGACTCCCGTTGCCTCCGATGTCGACTTGGGTTTCATTGCAACCAAGACGCACGGCTTCTCTGGTGCTGATCTTGGTTTCATCACCCAGCGTGCGGTCAAGATCGCGATCAAGGAAGCCATCAGTGCCGATATCGAGCGAACCAAGGCTCGTGAGGCTGCTGGCGACGAGATGGAAGTTGACGAAGATGTCGAGGACCCTGTTCCCGAGCTGACCAAGGCCCATTTCGAGGAGGCCATGCAGATGGCCCGCAAGTCTGTGAGCGATGTTGAGATCCGACGGTATGAGGCATTTGCTCAGCAGATGAAGAATGCCGGTCCTGGCGCCTTCTTCAAGTTTCCCGAGGCGGGCGCTGGTGGCCCTGCATCTGGTGACGGTGGTAACGGATTCGGCGATGCTGGCAATGACGATGATCTCTACGATTAAGCTGGTGAAGACGGGCGAAAAATTGCTGTCCCTGTATTCTATTTTTCCTCCTTTGCGCGCTTTCTGCATAAAACCTTGCACACACGCCACGTGATCCAGTTGGTACCTTTTCTAATGGCTGTTTTGTCGTATCTGCTGATTTTGGGATTATGGGAGTTGGTAGAAATGGTACACGGGTAGAAGATGGCTGCAAGGAGGGGGGGGGTGAGGAGAAGCCACCTGTAGTATCTACTACTAGATAGCTCAACGTTGATGACACTTATACTCGGTGGCCAGTGGTGGTGTTCTCTTTTTGGATAAGCTCCGTAACGAACACGTTGATGAGTGATGCGTTGATGCCATTGCGCGAAACGACTCGAATTGAGTTGAGCCTCGGACGGATTTTTTTTAATACATGAGATAAAATGCAGAGTACTGGCCCATCTAAGAATGCTGCCCTAGTGTTCCGATTGTCCAATTACCTACTTCTTCGTGCTTAACGCAATCCCTACCCTTCCCTTCCCATTTCATTTCATTCCGAATGAAAATGCATGTGATGCTCGTCGTCATGTTCTATGAGAATCCCAGCTCATCTCCGCAGTCATCCCTCCTCTTTCTCCTCTTTCTTTCTTTGTTTCTTTATTTTCTTCTTTCTCGCCTTCTTTGGTTCGTAAACGGCAAGTCTTTTCTCCGTGTGTATCCCGTATGATATACGCCTAGTGTACAATGTTTCGTGTTGCTCGATGATTCGACATATCCCTGTTTTCTGTTTCCCCCCCCCCCCATCCCCAGCCGTTCTTTACCCAGCCAGGGCAGCGAGTCAGCTGTTCGCGTCGGCGTCAATCTCGCAAACGGCCTCGAGGCTCTCCCTCGTGACGCGCAGCGCCTCGTCGATGACAGAATCGGGAATGGCCAGGTTCGGCTTCTCGGCTGGTGAGCTCGTGCCGTTGGCCTTTTTGGAGGACGCGTCGCCGTTGGTCTTGCTGCCGCCGTTGGTGGTCACCGTGGTGGAGGAGGCTTCGCGGACTTCGTCGAGGACGCGGCGCAGGAGGGCTGGGTAGGTTGTTATTTCGCCGGATCGGAGGAGCGATAGCGCGTAGGACTGGATTAGGGTTGGCCAGTTTGTCGAGTGGGAGTTTAGGGTGTGGAGGAGGGATTCTTGGATTCTAAGATTTGGTGCGGCGTATGTGTGCGGTTAGTGATTTGGGTTTTTCTTCTTCTTCTCCTTCTTCTTCTTCTTCTTCTCGATATCTTTGGGAACAGAAACGTTCGCCTACAACCCAACTCCCCACCTCCCCCCCCCCCCCCCTTTTTTTTTTTTTTCTGGCTAGTAAAATACGTACTTCGTGACGTGTCCATCTCGTAGGAGTAGGGTATTTATTTGGGAGCGTAGGTCGGGATCTAACGTTGCGGGAGTATTATTGGCGGCGGAGGAGGGCACTTTGACTGGCGTTGAGGGTGGTTGTGACATTGTATGTGTGTGTGGTCGTGATTATGCTTCCTCCCTCTCTATCTCTCTCTCTCTCTCTTTTTCTTTTTCTTTTTCTTTTTCTTTTTCTTTTCCCCTTTTCTTCTTCTTCTCCTTTCTCTTCCTCTTTCCTTTTCTTCTTATGCCCTTTTTGCCTCTTCAGTAAGAGAGACAGGCAAACGAGGGTGGGTGCCAGCTCGGTGGTGCTGGGTTTCCTTTGCGTGAGAGGCGGCAGCAGGCGCTTGTGGTGAGGATAAGTTGTTTCCCCCGCGTCGAATGTTGATTCGTCGGCAATGGTGAAGCTTCGGCGAGAGAAGGATGTACGGCCTGGGTTGTAGAGGCTGCGAGGAGTGGGCGGCGTCGGAATTGACCGGTTGATGGGTTGATTGTGCCGATGGCGAGCTGGCGTTTTCCTTCCTTTCTTTTTGTTTTGGTGTCGGGAATTGGCGATCCGGCGAGGCTGCGCGGGCACCTCGGCCGTTGGTTACGGCGCCAGGCGGGGCCGCCATGTCACCAGCTGGCAAAACCAAAACCAAGCTCCATCCGAAGCTCCATTTCAAAAACTCGACTCCAAAATCCGCCGTCTTGATCGACAACTCTTGAAACCGCCGTTGCCGAGAGCATCCATCGACGCCACGCGCACACGCAAGGGATATGGGATATGGGATAGGGGATATTATGGGCATGACTGGTATTCCGTCCCCCTCCTCCCCCCCCCTTCCTCGTTCCTGTCGCGTGATGCTCTTGGCCATTTCCTCTCAAGAGACGTGTCCGGTAGCATTTTCTTTCCTTTGAAACCATTTACCTGAAACGAAGCCATGCCATCCTTTTCAGGGAGAATATTCGGAATGCCGCCACCACGGACAACCCCCTCCGGCCCCTCGTGCCAGTCTCGCCAGCACAGTTTGAACCACAAGGTGTCGATGGAGGAATTCGACAAGAGGAAAATAAAACCGGCAGGAACTCGAGTGCTTTCCGATTGCTTTTTTATTTTTATTATTTTTATTTTTTATTTTTGGCTCTTAGATACCGCGGGAGATTGCCCCGGATCCCGTCTTGAAACGCTCACGCGGCAGCAAGCGTCCATGCAGACTGGTTGCCATCCAGACGACCCCATGTGATTGATCTCGCTCTTGGCTCAGACGACTTGGTATGAAGCTGCGAAATCAACTCAGCCAAGCATACGCATAGTCAAGCTCGACAAGCCGAGCGGCACGGAACCAGGCAGCACCATCGTTGTCCTCTCGTCTCGTCCACACTACCACCAACTCGGTTTCTTGATACCGTGTGTCGACTTTTGATGCACATACATCAACGTCGCATGGGAAATGATCTGGTAGGATTGAAATATCATACGTTTCTTGGCTCTGGTGGACTGAGTCGAGTTTCGTCCCGAGCACTGCTTCACGCTGCGTCGTGCTCCGATGGTTTTCAAGTCTTCTGACTGCGCCAGCTTGCTGCAGAAGTGAGCACTCGGATTGCGTGAAGTCTTTTTACAACAGTTTTTTATTTTTCAAATTCCATTTCTGTTTTTTTTTTTTTTTTTACCATTACAAATCACATGTCTGTGTGTCGAGGTTGCTTTCCTATCAACCTGTATGCCGATGAAATACAACCCGACAACATTGGTCAGAGAGAGTATTGTGGCGATTTCCTATGCCAGGCGCACGAAATCTAGAGGGAAAGGTACAGGACCGAGATTGGATACAGGGACTTTTGTATTTCCTTTGCTTCTGATACGGAATCATTCCTGCTGCCATCGTTTGGCTTGGACTAGGTGCGGCATGACGACGCCATCGAAGAATGGTCGTCGGTGCCGCCAGAGACGCTGAAGTTTTCTACAGGATCGTCCTCGGATCGGCCAATACGCAGCATTGTTTGTTGGTGTTGAGAAGACACCAGGCCTATTGTCACCACTGTCTAGACGTCGACGCCACATAGCCAACGTTTTCCAAACACGACAACCTGGTGCTCACACTCTCCGTCACTGGCATCTCGACTAACGCGTGTTGGTGTATTCGTGATTCATTCATCAAGCTGTGTTGCGTCGGACGACGTTGCTCTCGTATCTACGGATAGTGTCAGCAGGAGTCTTCGGCTGGGAAGTACAATGTAGGGGGGAAGGACTCTTGTAAAGGAGATTCTGAACCCGACACCTTGTATCGCCTGCTTTTACAGATGCTGAGCACTATGTGTCGCGGTCCAGCGAAAGAGGGGCAGGTCATAAAGGAGGACATTTACAACTCAAAAAGCCGCCGGCCGCCGGCCACACGGTCACCTACGGAGCGCTTTGGATCTACAGGGTCGTAGCAGAAGACCATCACCTACCGCGACAAGAAGAATCGTGCTATATGCTCACTTTCGCAGGCCGGTCGCCAGCAAACAGCGGCCCGTCCCGCCTACCCTACGATGCGATGCCATGCCATGCGATCCGCAGGACCGGCCCGTATTACATTACGACGACACCCACCCGTCTCTACCGGGGACAACGGAGGGTCAGTTCCAGCCCAACGGCTACCATCTACCTTGTTCCGGCTCGTCCCAAGCTCGTTTTCAGCCAATGGAAGCATACAGGATAAGGGTGCATCGAGCGCCTGGACGGGCTCGAGGCTCTTCAACATGCCCCCGTCCCCGCAAGCGTCACTCGCCCGTAGCGACCACGACACTATCCCAATTCCATCACCATGACGTGGTGACAATGGACAATGGTGATCCAACAACGATCCAGACGCATGGCTGTCAGTACTGCGAGAGGAGAGGGGGGGGAGGGAGGAGGCGAGGAAGCGTACGCCGGAAAGACAGACGCCCACAGGACGACGACGAGCCAAAAAAAAAAAAAAAAAAAAAAAAAACAAAACTAAAACTAAAACCAAAACCAAAACTAAAACTAAAAAATAACAAACGAGGCGGTGAAAAGCTGACCCCTAACGCCAAACCTGGTTGCAAATCACAACCCGTCCCCCCCCCCCCCCCCCTTCCCTTACAAAAAAGGGGAAAAAAAAGGAAAGAGAGAAAAGAACATGCTCAGGTGAGAGAACGGTCCAACGTAAAATGACACAGCGCTCTGTGCTTTCTTTTCTTTTCTTTTCTTTTCTTTTCTTTTCTTTTTTTCTTTCTTTCTTGCTTACTATCTTTCTTTCTTGCTTTTTCTTTGTCTCTTTTTCTTTGTCTCTTCTTCTTTTTTTTTTTTTTTCTTTCTTCTTTCTCTTTCTCGCCATGAGTTGCTCTCCGGATGAACATTTTGATGTTGGGACGGAAGCAACGGCAAGGAACAAATACGCGCTTGGGCAACTTGCCTGCCGGCGATGGCGCACCCGCCAAACCCCGTGGAGGACAAGACGGAATACCGGACCAAGAGGCGAAATGGGCCTCCCGTTGCGTGTGGCCTGTTGCATTGGGTAACTGCTAGTACTGACTAGAGTGGTGCAACGTTGGGTGCATGAGCTGCATTTCATTTTTCATTGCATACTTAGTACGCGTGCCAGGTACGTACATGCATGCAGCTGGTGTACATGGGACACGCACCGCCACCGTACTAGTACAATTAGTAGTAGTACGTGAATGGGAATGGGAAAGAGGACGGTTGGCTGCTTCATTTCTCAATCCCCAGGTCGTGTCTCTCTGTCTCATCCAGTATCTAGTACGACTTCTTGTCTGGGGGGCCTGGGGGCCTGGGGGCCTGGGTCAGGACAGGGCATGTTGAAGCTGGCATGAGGAAATACCCAGATAGTAGTGGCAAGTAGTAGCTGTAGTAGCTGTAGTAGCAGTATCTACAACTTAGTACCATGTAGTAGTGAATCTGTCTGTGTCTGCGTCTAGCTGGAGCCCCAGAGTAAAAGAACAGTAGTAGAAAGAAAAAAAAAAGTCCAAGGCCTTCCTTTCTTGTTCTTCTTCCTTCTTCGCCCCCTCTATCAAAACTGCCGAGCCCCCATCCCCAGACACGAGCAGCATCCCTTTTTTTTTTTTTTTTCTCTATTTTCCTCCCCTAGGGTCCACAAGCAGGAGAGCCTGTTGCCGCCGCCGCACAATCACGAATCCTGTCTCACATATATACGTGTTGCTAATTACGTCACCAAGCTTTTTTTTTTTTTTTTTTTTTTTTGTAGTTTCCCCAGCGGCGTCGTACACGATGCAGTGCCATTGCCGCGAAACCCCCCCCCTCGTGTCGCCCAGTCCAGCTGCGTGATCCGTGCGTTTTTGTCTCACGAACCCTTCGCGTACCATCCACCCGTCTCCTTTTTTAAGGCTTCTCCTTACAAGCATGCCGACTCGTCTGATATTTCCTTCCTTGTCTTGCTGCGAGGGCTGGAATGATTCGGCTTGCAAGGGGGTGTGGGTGCGGGAGAATTGAAAAAAAAAAAAAAAAAAAAAAAAAACCGTGGTGGTTGCTTTCGAAAAAATGTAATCCCGTCGTATAAGAAACCTCCCCCCCCCCCCTTTTTTTTTTCTTTTCCCGTTGAGAAGGGGGGGGGGGCAAGACGGGACCAACCTCCTTCTCTCTCTCCCTTTTTGCCTGTATTGGGCGGCCACGTTGACGGGCAGAGCGAGACGGCAGAGACAGAAACACGAGGTGGACACGATGGACTTGGCCGGCATGATGGAGCGGCAGCAATAGCAATGAGACAGACACATTGTTGGTTGGGTGTTGATGAAATAGATTGCACGCACATGTTCTCTCCCCCCTCCCTCTTTCTTTTTCTTTTCTTTTCTTTTCTTTTTTTTTTTGAATAATAATGATAATAACCGGGCGGTGATTCTTTCTTTCTGGCTCTTGAGCATCCGACACTTTGCTTCTGGCCCAACACAAAGAGAGATGTAGAGAGAAAACACCACCACAGACGTCGATTCCACATGCCACGTGGTACGTGGTACGCAGTCGACAGACGTCTTGGGGGATTTTTTTTTTCCCCCAACATGGCGGTGGCTCTGCTGCCAGACGCTCGCGATGCCAAAACTCCTTTGCTGCTGCTGCGAAGGGCGTTTCGTTTCCATGTCTTTCATCGCTCAACACTTGCCAGCTTCTTCTTTTTTTTTTTTAAGCCATAGGGGGGGGGGGGGGGAGGGGGGGACGTCATGGAAAGATAGTACATCAGCTAGTCCGTCCGTCAATCCAGCAAATCTCTCCCATCCGTCCCATGATCCCATGATAGATAATAAGCCCACGGCAAGAGAACGACTTGTGTGCTGGGGCGGCCGCGATGGTTGGGCCGCAGACGGCGCAGCCACAAACCACAACAACAAACCACAACAACAGCGGCAGCGGCAGCGGCAGCAGCAGCAACAACACACCAAAAACAACAAAACGCCGTCGGCTGTCACATGTGAGGAGATGCCGTGTGCCATCATGATTGGCCCACCGTTCAGAAATGAGGAATAAGTCGTTTTGACAAGACGGGGGCGGGAATATCGACCGCAGCGGGAACAAACCGCCTCCCGCCTGCCGTTCTGGGGGATCTACGACAACTCGGAAGCTGCTGCCTCTCCGACCAGTCACCACCCCATCGCAACCATCACCGTTCAAAGTATCGAGCCCCGTCCGTCCTTCCCACGCTTGTTGTTGCCGAGCACAACATGGACGAAAAAAAAAATAAAAAAAAATAAGCATATGACTGCCGCATGCCGCACAATGCAACCAGATTGTACCATGTGCCGTGATGCGACGACAGCCATCCATGGTCTCGTTACCACCACGCAGACGCAGTCAACACCTGTCGAACCATGATGATGCAGCCGGATCAAGGCCTCCCGCCCGGCTTCGCGTCAACTCGGCGTCTGAGTGGCTATAAAACCGCTGACCGGTCTTGCCCAGTGCCACCATGAAACCAAGTTATCTGCATGCCTCTCTGCTTCGTTACATCCCAGCCCGACATTCGTTGATATACTGCAATCCACCCCCCCGAGGAAAACAAACGACAACCACAGGAAACAATAAGAACGTCGAGGAAGCGAAAGCCAACGTCCATGTCGAGTCATGTGCTGCCAGCGCGAGCGACCCATTGCCGTCTTCATCCTGCCATTGATTGGTCCGGCGCGCGTATCATGTTCATGTATGGAGCGAGCAGGCTCTCTCTGTGCGGGTCGCAGCAGCCGACCGGGCGGGAAAGCCGACGCCAATCTATGAACCAAACCTAATCAAAACGGCAATATCGACGCCACGCTGCTTCACTTGCGACCTGAACCTGACCGCAACTTCACTCCAGGCCACGCCACGCAAGCCTGGGTCCCTGGGTCCTCGGGTCCCGGGGCCCCTGGGGTCAAAGTCGCCTTTTGTCCTCATCGGGGCCTGGAGGCATCATCAAAACCGTTGCGCAACGATGCCCTCGTCGCCAGGGCCTACACCAGCGGCAGCCTCAGCGGCAGCCCCAGTCGGTTTTCCAACGTGGAGTCATCTTACATGCCGCTCTTGAAAAAAAAAAAAAAAAAAAAAAACCGTTGGTCCGCCGTGGCTGTCTGAGGTACATCGCGTTGGTGTCCTCCACGCACGAGTCCTGTAGACCACGACCACGACCATAACCCCCCATCTTCCGCGTCACTGGGCCTTATCGTGCCTTGGTACAAGAACCACGGCATGCCCCCTCTCTGCCGTCAGCCACAGCGATCTGGGCCTAGAAAAGCGTTACAATCTGCAAGAATCTTGTGCCGTCTTCCTTTCGGAATACAGCCCGATATACGGTATTTGTGCTCGAGTCATTGTGCAAGTCCCCTCTTACTACTCCAAGAAGGAATGCCATTGATCTTGTTTGGCCAGACGAAATCCCGCCTCGACATGCTGCAATTTCCGGCATGCTCTTGACGTGGCGAAGCGTGGAATCCAAGCTGCAGTACATCGGTCTTTCCAGGAAAGAGGAGATGAGATGCATGAGTGCATGTTCCCAAACGGAACGTACCCCGGAATGGCAATCTCCTCATGAGATGCTAGTGCAGTCGGAGTGCCACCTTGTCGTGAGCTGTTTTTTACCAGTCCGTTTCCGCGAGTAGCGGTGAACGAAAAACAATGAAAAATCATCGCCTTCATCAACAGTTTGGAACTGTAAACGGCCCCAACCAAAAGAAGAGGCAACAGTAGAAGAATCAGCTCGAGTGCGCAAATCACGGCTGTCGGAACGAGTAACGGAGTGGGTGGGACGGTGCTACCAAACCACAAGTGTCACTTCAAGACGACGCCGTCTTTTCCCTTCTTTTTCACAACTCCGAGTGAGGTCGGCAGATCATGCCCAAGTCGCGATGCGACACGGCATCAGGTACCGATCAAGAAACTTGCCTCTTTTATCACACATACTGAATACCCTTCGCACTTCTGATAAACCTGAGACCGACCTCACCGACTGGTTATCTTCATTTCTGTTTTTTATTGTAGTGGAATTTGGCCAAAAAAGCATCTTGCATAAGCTTGACCAATTCGTCTGCATGTATTAGCTCCTCCGTTACGTATGGCTGGCCTATGGACAAAAGTAGTACAGTACGAGTGGACGATTGGAGCCCGCTTTCGCCCGTGCTGACGGATGAAATCGATTTGTTTGCAGAACCTACCAGTTGGCAGGCTTCCATGAGTGACCATCTGGTGAATCTGCACGGAGAAGCCATGGTGGGTTAGGTGGGTTAGAGTGCGCTCCGTAAACTGTTTGTCGCTTATTCGTGTGTGTGCGGCCGTGTTCCGTGTTTTCAGGTTCCCGAACACACTTGAAAGTGGCCGTCACTCGATCTGAGCGCCAACCGTGCTGAACAATACTGGTGATAGGACGGTCTAACTGATGTTGGAGCTTTGCGGTTTTTTTTTCTTCGGCTGATGCAGCGAATCCTTGAGCATCTGTAGCGAGTGATCAAATGACCAGTCTTTTTGACCAGGTCTTTTGGCAGGTTGATGACATTGTTGGATGTGCATCTTCAGCCCATATTTGATGTAAACGTAGATCCCGACCAGCTTCAATCTTTACAAGAGCATTGACGGCTCGGGATTGATTGTTCTCGCGTTCTTGGCACCATAATCGACACGATAACGGTTGCCCAATCGAAATGAGGGAGCTTTACGAGTGCGTAGCCAGAGTGAGCGCCGTAGTACCTGCGAAGGCTGCCTCCGTGTGAAGAGTTCTATACAGCTCGTAGTAACTAGTGAGATGTTGGGTAATGGTAGTCGGGCCCTGGGTGTCTTCAATTCCTTGGCATGTCTTCTCGGGCTTCTATTTCCCAGTTTGGCAGCCGCAATCAAGCTTTTTGCAGGGTTGGTCCAAAAACAAATCCTGAGATTGGCAAGCTTCGTTTCTTGAGGCGGCCTGTCGAAGATGCGTGATGTGAGAAGTGGCACTGTTTGCAAAATACCTGGACGGAATAACCGAGAGCATTGTTGTACGACAAGGTTCCTCGCCGAAATGATGACGTCTTGACAAGTTTTGGACGAATAATTGGCAGGCTGAAAGTACGTCCACGAGAATGAGATTGAGAATGGGAGGACGGATATTGATCCGTGAATTTGGCACTACGACGAAAACCTCTCAATCTTGCAATGATGGGAGAGATAAACCATGGCTGGCATCCCGGTGGGGGGGGGGGGGGCAAAAGAAAAAAAAAAGCAGGAGCCTGTTTCTGCTCCTTCCTCGAATGCTTGAAAGTGCTCGCGGATCCCACGATAGCCCCTGTTCGCACCTTCCTCTTTCTTGCGGAGGCGAGGGCGGAGGCATTTCCACGACGGACTTGCATCTGTCGACTCTGAGCTTCATGATGAAAAATGACGCTCACCGAGAAATGGGGAAATGGGGACGGAAAGAAATTTGGTTCGGCCATCACCTCACCGAAACCCCTGAGGCTTTTTCCCCATTCGGGACACTGCTGTTCGGGAATTTCCCTTCCGAAGCTTGCTCACGTCAAGGGTCTCGAGCAACCAACGCGGAGACGGGGTCACAAGAAATCGAAATCGGCGAATCTCGATAGCGGAAGTGATAAGTTGTACTACATCACTTTACGTACAAGGCAAAAAGCAATTTTGCTGCCCGAGCTTTCCACTCCTCCCTCTCACCCGGTGGTCAAGCACTCTGGTAGTTGGAATCTTCTTGACGAGTTACTGGCTGTTGCAATGGGATCCAGCCAGCATGCCGAACCCTTTTCTTGCCGATATTCGTCTTGCCCAACAAAGGACGGAGGTCTGCACATGAATCAACATCGACGTGGAACTCGGTGGAGCAAATCGGGGCAGATCAAGACTTGAGTGGCTTGCACGCAGAGCTTAGCCCTAGAATTATGGCCGATGTGAGGAGAAACATGCATGGATTGTGCATGAACGTTGACAAGGAGCAAGACGACGACGCTCCGTGGTGGTTTGAGTTTCGTGGTACAAAGTCGAAATTCCCTGGTAGGAGGGATGCGTTCCCAGGAGAGGAACAAAATAAAAAAGGACAACGAGAGGTCCGTGACGCAAAGTGCGGGAGCCCATGATGCTTGCTTCACATCACGAAATACAACATGATGCACGATGGGTGACATGAGCGGAATCCAATTGGTAGCAGCCAAATGCTAGAGCCATCGATTGTTGGTGAATCTGGCACGGACGAGAGCATTTCTATCGATCGGCTGTGAAGCTGTCAATTCGAATACGGTAAAACACCACCAAAATTGTCGACCTTTTTCTTGTCTCGGTCTAGCGGCACTGGACTGCACCGGACACACCACCAGGGAAGAAGAAGGAAGAAGCCACATGTACCCCGCGCCGGGCATTCATTCAGCTGGCATCAGGAAGATCACATCGCAAGCCGGCCTATCAGTTCTTGGGCACGGGGCCGCACAGCTCGCCTCTGGCCATCCAACGCCTTGCTAACCTAACCGTCCGTCTATCAATGCAAGCTTTGTACATGGCTGGAAACAGAGGAAGAAAGACACGCGCATGAACAACGGTTGATGCTACCGGGCCATTTAAAAGATGGTCCGTCCTGCATTTTCAAGTACCTGCCAATACGAATCAGGACATTCAGATACATGCAAGTTCTTTACGCGATTCGTACCTCTTGTTATGCATGAGACTCGACGCTTCAATATAGATAAGTAGCCTTCAATTCTTGCTCAACAGGTCAGGATATGCCCATCATCCATGTCAAGAGCCTCTCGTGTTGGGAGAGAATTTGTGAATTGCGACAACGTGTATTTCTCAGCCCTGCCACTTGAAAACGACGACCGAGCCGGTGCATTTGATTATTATTATTTTTTCGATTATTCTTATCTACTATTTTTGTGTACGCGTGGGCAAAAGCCAATGCCGAGAGAACGACTCATGTTGGAGAAGGGGTGTGTAATGGTAAACGGAATAGAAATTTTAAAAATACAAAGAGATAAAAATTAAGACAAAAAAAAAGCACAAATAAGCACAAAAAAGCAAGCATCCGAGTCTACTACGTAGTAAATAGCAGAAAGTGTCAGATTGTCATGAGGTCTCAGCAACGACGCTTTTGTCGGTCCGTCAGGCGCCTTTTATTTTCATTGTACTGCTTTGCTCTGGGACAAAGTCAGCTACGCCACCAGGCGGCTAATAGATAAGCCGTCGGACAATGTCAGCTGTCGATATGGGAGCGAGAGCATAAATGCTAGCAGCGGAGACGCAAGTCCAGGGCGGCACCAGAGCGCATCGGGAACGACTCGGTGGTGGTGGCTATCTCAACGTTGCCAAGGCATTGCTAGTACATAGTAGTTAGGATGCTGGTGGGATGCAGTCAATAGCCCGAATCAGGTTTCAGGCTGGCCGAGGTGAGGTGGCTGGTTCATCTCTCTCACTCTCTCTTTATCTTTCTCTCTCTCTCTCTCTCTCTCTCTCTCTCTCTCTCTCTCTCCTTCGGTCCCTTGACCGGGAGGGAGTCTGGCGACCAGCCAAAACGACGCGAAGGAGCGAGCAATGACCATCGTGGCCGCCGTCGTGGGAGGGAGAAACAATGGAAATGGGGCTTGGTTGGTCACTGGACTTTGACAGTGAGTGGGATTTGACGCCAAGTTCGAGCTGGTGCTCGGCCTAGCAGCCGCCAATGACACTCCTGACCTATGCCGCCAGTTCAGCCATTTACATTCATGACTCTTGATTTAATTGCTGCTGGGGATGTCCGATGGATGCTTCGACGGGGCAGGGATTGAGATGGTTTAGACGTGTTCCTATTCCAATGCTGAGCACCGAGGTTGACAGACGTCGCGCATTCGATTGCCCCAGGGACGAAGCATGCCACCAACCCGATAAGGAAAAGGAAAAAAAAAAAAAAAAAAAAAAAAAAAAAGAGTCCAGTCCCACATGTGTTTCTCGTCAACTGGATACCCTGCCAACCCTACATATGTGTGTACTATTAGTATTTGAGTCGTCAGTAAAACACACCTACGGACGAGACAAAAAGGCAAGTCTCCCGGATGTGGTGGGTGTGGAGGACATGAAAGAAGGGGGCGCGCGCTCTGGAACACACCCAACTAAAAAAAAAATTTCCATCATCATGGGCGTGTGCGGTTGACTCGTCGTGGCGCTGCGGTTCGAGGATTTTGTTGGCGAGGGCTCGCTACTGTCCTCCGGCGTCAGAGCTCAAGACCGTCACCGATCAGTGGGCGCGCCGGGACGGACTAATGTACGATGGCACTTGGGCATTTTGCATCCACGGCGGCGGCCACATCGCCATCGCCATCGCCATCGCCATCGCCCCCGCGACACCCTCCACTCCAGTCAGTCCTCGGTCCCCGCCAAAGTCACCCTCCCTCGCCGGCCGGCTGCTGTGTCTGCTGCGTGTGTGGGTGTGGGTGTTGTGTGTGTGTGTGTGTGTGAGAGCGTGTGAGCGTGTGAGCGTGTCTGGCCTGCCTGCAGGCGCACGCAGGTGCAGGGGCTGGTCTCTGAGAACCCTCCGCAATGGTGGGCCCTGGGATTCGTGATTGGCACATCCCGTCTGATGGATGCCAGAGTTGGGAGGTGGCAGGCTGGCCTGCATGCCGCAAGAGGTTCCGTACAGGGCACAGGGCATGGGCATGTACATTGTACATTGTACATTGTACACACACCCTACAGTGTGCATACACCCTACGGCTGCCCGGTTGGGCAAGTACCTACTCGGTAGACAAACTCACCAGCCGGCGGCATCTGTGTGTGTGGCAAGTGGCAGCCAGCAGCAGCAGCGCAGCACAGCACAGCACAGCGACCAGAGCCGGAGCCAGGAGCCAGACACAGACACAGACACAGACACACTACTACGACTACTACTAGTAGTACTAACAAACGACACCTTACAAGTCGGCATTTGTACCTACATCTGCAACACACGCCGCACTTCATCTTCTCTCACGCTGCAAACCTCACCTCGTTCTTTTCTCCTCTCCAACATTCCACCGCCCTCTTCCCTCTTTACTCCCCTGGAGGAAGCAGTTTTCCCTTCTAGTCCGCCCATTCGTTTGCATTCCACCTGGCTGCTGCCAATTGACTTGGGGCAGGGCAATGATTTGCTCTAGGTGACTTGCCTCTTCTCCTGTTCTCTCCGTATGTTCTTCACTGCACCCAGCCGTCCTACTTCAATCCTCTTCCGACCGTCTGGTCTTGGGCGTTCGATCTGGCAATCTGTGTTCTCCCGGCAATTGCCGTGTGAATTGCCGTCGAACAACAAGCGACTCTTGGCACACCCGCTGGCATTGCTTCCCACTTATTGTTGGCAACTACGTCAGTCGCTCGGGACTGTTACTAACCTCTGTGAGGTTTTCAGTTCATCATGAGAGCCACCGACGAGAATCTGCCTCCCGATCCGAGAGACCACCGGCCCGTGTCCGACCTTGTCAGCCCACGCGACGCCATTCTTCGCCAGACCCAATACGTATATGCCCTGCTGCTTCTATTCGCCTTCGTATTCGGAGCTGCTTGGTACAGCGTCTACAATGCTAAGAAGGAGGAGGATATTATCCACACCACAGTCAAAGGACCGGGTGGAAAGCCATTACCCATCACGAAGCGTCAGAAGCGGCCTGATGGCGAGCGCAAGCTGGGACCTCGCTTCGGCCCAACAGCCAAGAATGTCTTTCGTTATCTTGCAGCCGTGCTGTTTCTAAGTTATGTTGGAACTGGCGTCTCCATGTTCATACATGCTTTTTGGCATGAAAATCCCTACAAATGGTCTAAAGAAGGCCTGCCATGGGCTGGTGAATACAGCGTGGTACGTTTTTCTATTTTATTTTCATTTGTTTTTTTTTTGTGAATTTGGGGTGGGTTTTTTTTTTTTTTCGAAAAAAAAAAACCACATCAATCGAAGCATCTGGATGCCCATGCAGTTTGTTGGCTCATCTCAGTCCCCTCGTGCTGTAAAAAACGCGGGTGACATTTCTTTGACTAATGATTCTTTCCTTCTTCTTGGCTATTCCAGGTCCATGTCATCGGATCCACCTTCTTTTACTTGTACATATTCTTCTCGTTGTTTGACTGGAAGAAGGGACCCAACATCATACATCTTGCGATATGGGTTTTGGGCCTCGTCGGAGAGTTGGTTCTCTTCACCACGACTTTTCTCGCCGCCGCCGATTGCCATTTTATTCACTCAAGTCGAAAGTCAGATTCGACAACCCACAAGACTTGTATAGACTACTGGGCCAAGATCGACTTGCTTTTGTACTTTGTGCGTGTGCTACATCTACTAGCACTCGTCGGCCTCTTTTGCGTCGCTTGGATGTTGAAGATGAAACGCCGAGACCAAGAGATCGAGGCTGCACACTGCGTGGAGTCCACGCCACTTCTCAACGGACGGGCGGCCGCCACGTACGAAACGACGACGACGACAACAACAACAACAACAAACGGGCGCAATTTTGGGACTCAGGAACGGCGGTCTCGCAGACGCACCATGTCGAGTGCGACGCGAGCGGCTGCTTTCGGCACTTCGCGAAAAGAGGAGCAAGCAGCTTTCTACCGTCCCGAGAAACTTCCTCGCCGAACCTGGTGGGAGTACGTCCGCGGGTACTCTTTGTTCTTTCCCTACCTGTGGCCGAAAGACTCGACACGTCTCAAGCTCCAAGTACTGCTATGCTTCATACTCGTGGTTGTCCAGAGAATGGTCAATTTTTCGGTCCCTTGGCAAATTGGACGAGTCGTCGATCGCCTGGATCAAGCGATTCAAGATGTCCGTCACGGTGAGCCACTAACAATGGAAAACTTTCCGCTGAAAGACTTCCTGTTCTTGGGCGCACTCTGGATCTTGCAAGGTCAAACAGGTTTACTTGGAGCTCTGAGGTCCATGCTGTGGATCCCCGTATCGCAGTACTCCTACAGAGGATTGACGACAGCAGCTTTCAACCACGTTCACTGTCTTAGTCTTGACTTTCATTTGTCGAAGCGTACCGGCGAGGTTCTTTCCGCTCTCAACAAGGGCTCAGCCATCAACCAGTTTCTCGAGCAGGTCACCTTCCAGGTGATACCCATGCTGTTCGATCTGTTTCTCTCAATCTTCTTGTTCTACAAAATGTTTGGGCCCTTTTACGCTGAGCTGAATCTGGTAAACACCTGTTGGTATCTGTACATGACCATCAAGATGGCCTCGACTCGAGCCGACCAGCGACGAGAAATGACGAATGCAGACCGAGAAGAGGAAGCCGTGAAGAATGACTCCATATCAAGTTATGAAACTGTCAAGTATTTCAACGCGGAGGAATTCGAGTCGAGGCGGTACCAAGACAAAGTTGCCGCCTTCCAGCGAGCTGAGGCAAAGGTACAGATGGGCATGGTCATGATGAACATTTGTCAGACTCTTGTTTTCAACCTTGGACGGATCGTGGCTACCATCGTCTGCGGCTGGCAAGTCGCCGTGGGTGTGCGAACTCCCGGAAACTGGTTTACGGTGGTGTCATACTTGACACAGCTCCAAGGCCCTCTCAACTTTTTCGGAACCTTTTATCGGACCGTCCAACAGGCCATGATCTCTGGCGAGCGCCTCCTGGAGCTGTTCAAAATTCAACCCACCGTGGTAGACTCTCCGGGTGCAGTTCCGCTGGAGAACTTTCGTGGTCACGTCAGGTGGAAAAACGTGAGCTTTGCCTACGACAGACGCAAGCCAGCATTGCGCAACATCAGCTTCGATTGTGCCCCGGGAACGACGACTGCCTTCGTTGGCGAGTCCGGCGGCGGCAAGTCGACCCTGTTTCGTCACATGTTCCGTTACTATGAATGCGATGAGGGCAGCATCGAGCTTGATGGCAGGAACGTCAAAGATCTTACAATCGACTCAGTACGCAGACAGATCGGAGTCGTACCTCAGGACACGACGCTGTTCAACGAATCTCTGATGTACAACCTCCAGTACGCAAACCCTTCGGCCACGGAGGAGGAGGTCTACGCGGCATGCAGAGCCGCGAGCATCCACGATCGTATCATGGGGTTTCCGGACCAGTACAATACCCAAGTCGGAGAACGGGGATTGAGGCTTAGCGGAGGTGAAAAACAGCGCGTGGCCATCGCCCGAACGATCCTAAAGAACCCCAAAATCATCATGTTGGACGAGGCAACCTCTGCGCTGGACACACACACTGAGCAAGAGATCCAGGACAACGTATGGAGCATAGGAGAGGGCCGCACGCTTCTCATCATTGCGTGAGTCATCGTCTACCTTTAATCATGGCGGTTTATGGGTTGTTTCCCTCGCCACTCGCCCCACGTGCCTCAGTCTTTAGTCTTCTGACGACCTGTACCTTTGTTTGCTAACGAATGTGAAAAATGCAGGCATCGGCTGTCTACCATCACTCACGCTGATCAGATTATTGTGCTCCACGCTGGTGAAATTGTTGAACGAGGAACGCACGACGAGCTACTCGATGCCAATGGGCGATACGCCTCTATGTGGGAAAGGCAGATTCGGGCTGAGCGGGCTTTGGATGCAGCCCGTGAAGCGCACCACAAGGCGGCGAGGGCGCTGAGACGAGCCAACATGGCGTCGAAACCAGCGGACGAGGCCACCATGGAAGACTATCATAGTTTAGGCTCCTCTGGAACGCTCTCCGGCAACGCCACAAGTCGTGGTATCCGTGGAGAGGAGACAACTTCGGCATCATCATCTGCGTCTGGTTCGTCAGCTTCGTCCGATGCTGACTCCACGCACACCGAAGACCACACAGACGAGCATGCTGATGATGGCATTAACAACCAGGGCCAAGTGGTCAGCAGTCAACACGGTTGACCTGGACAAGGAATCACCTGGTTCGTCCAGGGCGAGGGCTAGTTCAGGATTTACATGAAACATGTATGCTGTCTGCCAATGGTAGCCAAAGTCTGTACAAGACAACAGACAGGGCGTGGCAAAAATGCGGCGCAGAGAGTTTGGACGGACGGACGGACGGACGGTCTGGCTGATATCTGCAAGAATCTCTAGCAGCGGCCCAGCTTTCGCACCGGGCATATTATCATGGAAGACAATGCAAGCCAGCGAACTTTGACAGTGATTTGCAAATTCTGCCATCATTTCTTGATTGACATTGCATCAAGACTGCATTGGACTGGCGTTGGGAGCAACATCACACATTGATTTTTTTTTCTTTTTTTTCTTATATATATTTCGTCCTGCCATTCTCCATTGATACTGTTGAAGGAGGGAAGAAAGCGTGTCTGTCACTTCTGTTCTGCCAGCCTAATACAGTGAGTGGAACACGCGAGAGCGTCAACATGTTGTGCGTTTGTGTTGGCTGAATCCATCAAGACGAGGGAGGAGTAACATTTTTTTTTTCCCCTCTTTTGTTTACTCTTTCTTTAGACGTTTTTTTTTTTGTTCTTTTCCGTTGTAAAGAATCTGTGGTGTTCTAGCATACTCAGGCGGAGTCATGCATTCGTTTCGACTAGCAGGCGCGCCACCAACTTGTTGAGATTTTAGCCTCATCGGATTTTCATGGCTACGGAACCAGTTTCCTCGTTTGTCGCTTTCTCTCTCCCTCTCTCTCTCACTTTTTCTGTCTCTGTGTATTCTTTAGTCGGCCCAGCGACTCATGGATGGATGTTTTCTCAGGGGAGTATGAGCCGTCATCACTTCACGACTCATGCATGCGTGTTCAAAGACCAGGGACGTGCCTACTAATGAGATGGACTTGGCTGTGGCCTCCAGGGGGCAGACTGGCTTTGATTCGTCGTATGTTCTCAGCACCGTCTTTGATCATCCCTCTTCTTTCCCGTCACATCTCATTGTCCGTCTTTCTGCCCCCGGGCACGGATGATGCAAGCAAAGGATTTTTTTTTCTTAAAAGAAAAAGAAGGAAAGTGTCTATACGGGCGGGTGAGAATGGGCACGCGAAAAAAAAAGGAAAAAAAAAAAAGTATCAATGGATAAGGAAGAGGGTAAACTTGGAGAGGAGACCCTCGCGATCGTCAAGGAATACGGAGGAACAATAGCGTCTCATGCAATGGATGTTTTCTTTCGTCTTCTTTTTTTTTTCCTTGCTTCTTTTTTGTTCGTCTAGCGGAATTTTGCATCTTGATACTGGCCTCGGCATTGCTAGCCTTTTTTTTTTTGTCATATTTTTCTGGCGGAGGAGCCACGAATTGATCATGACTTGAACACGTGCCAAGACACACATTCTCTCTCCGTCATGAATATTTCGAGCTGACACTACAACAACTAAGCAATATTGACTCCGCAGCCCCTTTTGTTTCGTCCAAAAATGGCAGGTAGACGACACGAGGTCTCACGACAACACGGTTCAAATCCCAACTACGTGCACGGTGGCTTCGGAAAAAAACGTGGACCCCCTTTCTCCCCGCCAGGCGCTGTTGCCTTGAACACGATGTGAATTGTGAAAGAGTCAAGGACCAAGTTTTACATATATATATAACTTCGTATTAAGATTAATAAGGTAACAGTATGTGCCATGACAAGTGTACGAGGCGTTTTCTTTAGAACATCTCATGTCCAAAGGTGTGTACAAGAATGGTATGATAAGACAAAGGTGAGAAGTGAATTTTCTTCTTCTTTTTTTTTCGGCTGGGTTTTTTTTTGGTAAAATAATAATAATAATAAAAACCCAAGGGCAGGAGCAAGATGTGAAAAGGTAAAAAGGCCCGTGGGGGCAGGACCGGAGAAGATCTAAAACAGGTGTAATGATGTCGGTAATAATGTTGGTCGTCCACTTGGGGCAACGGATGGACAGAACCACCGGGGGGCAGCGACCTGACCGTCTTTGCAGGGGACTTAAACAACCCCCCCCCCTTTGATGCGTTGCCGTCTTTTCTGTTTGGCATTTGTCGTCCTGACTCATGTTTCTGCCACCGACAGAAACAATTGGCTCCCTCCCCTTTTCTCCCCATCCCATTCATTCATGGAGAGAGGGGAGAAAATAAGAGAATCCTCGTCATATGTTCTTCATTGTTGACCGTTAATACAGATTTTCGGTCGTGGGTGTTCCTGGGGCTCGTTATATCAGATATCCAGTTCTGATTGTTTTTCTCTTCTCGTTTCGTCTCTTTCTTTTTTTCTTTTTGTTTTTAGTAGGGGGGTGCAGAGCCGGTTAAGGGTTGCATGATCCCTCCTCCACACATGACTGGAAGCATGAATAAGGTTTTCGTGGCGTTGCGGTGGCGTTTTCGTATGAGGACTGTGTGATGCCCACGATTTGGTGATACCGCGGCTGGAACGGTGTGGACGGAGAAATCTAGATCGGATTTGTAGTTTATCCAGGAATTCCCATCCTGGTGAATTTCGAGAAGACGCAAGTGCAATTAGTCGAAAAGGTCGTGATTTTTGCGGTTTCGGGGGACGCATGTTTTTTTTCTCCTCTTCTTTTCTGATAGTGGAAAAAAAAAAACGAGCAGTCGCAATTCACAGCCATCAGTGACATGTTCCGTGCATAGCTTTCCCATTCACCTCGAGAGCAGGTATGGGCTTCTTCTCGACGAGGGCTTCGGATTCGGCCTCAGCCTCAGCGTCATCTTCGTCATCGGAGCGGTCGTCCTCGGCTGTACTATCGCGGACGAAGCGGTACGCGATACGCACAATGTAGAACAGCCAGAAGAGGTTCAAGGCCTGCAGGGAGGCGAGCAGCCCGACGGCGATATACTGAGAGATCCAGCACTTGTACTGCTCGGCAGCCCAGTCGAGGGTAAAGGGGCCGATGGTGCGGAACTCGGAGAAGAGGGACCATATGATCTTGAGGTTGATGACGTGGCGCATGTAGATCCAGACACAGACGAAGAGGAAGAAGTAGGGTCCGACGATGGGGTGATCGAGGTAGTTGAGCACCTTGGAGGTGGCGAGGAAGAAGTCGCTGATGTCGTGGGTGGTGTAGACGGCGAGGCCGACGTAGGTGAAGTGGAAGCGGTAGCTGAGGCCAATGAGGGACAAGCTGACGATGTGATGGGCGACGAGCTCCTTGAAGTCCTTGCGGGCCTTTTCGAGGCCCAGAACGAGCACGATGGCCTGCTGGGCCCAGTAGGCGGCCTGGAAGAGGTAGTAAAACTTGACCGAGGCCTCGTGGGTGCGGTGGGGGAAACCCTCGTACATGCCGCGGGTGTTGAAGTACCAGACGGGCGTCTTGGACATGATGTACATACCGGCGGGCCCGAGGAAGAAGAAGTAGACTGCGGTGTAGGCCTGCTCCATGAAGCGAGCTTGCTTGTTGCGCTTGAGGCCGGCCCGCCTGGCCCAGGGCCTCAGGACCTCCTGCATGATGAACTCGCGGGTGAAGGAGAGGACGACGGTGTAGAAGGCGACGAAGGCGAGGTCCCAGGGACCCTTGCCGTAGTGAATGGGCGCATCGAGGCTCTCGCGAGGGAGAGGGTAGGAGAGGAAGATGAAGTTGTGTAAGGGGTTGGCCTCGGTCGGATTGAGGGCGTAGCCGGATAGGAAGACGGCGAGAATAGCAAGCGGAAGCACCCAGGTGTGCTTCACGCAGGTTTGACGCACGCGTGATGCGAGACCCCGTGCGCGGCGTCGCTTAGACAGTTTTTTGGACGACGTCGACGACGACGAAGACGTGTGGTTGTTGGTCTCGCCGGCCGCCGACGACGATGATGAGGCGGAGCCAATGGAGCCAAACGTCTGCTGCTGATGGTGTTTGAGCGACATCTTGCTGGATGCCAGCGCCGGGGCACCCGTATCGCCCGCGCGGATTTCACCTCCTAGGCCGCTGGATTTCCTGCGTCGTCGCGCCCCCTGTATTTCGAGACTGTGCAGTTGCTCAGCCGGGCTGCTGAGTAGTGGGAAGGGTTCCGACATGTTTTTTCTTTTTTGCCCCCGAGTTTGGTGTTGAACGAGAAAGACGGGAAAGGCCGAGCCAAGGTGGGATGAGGATGAAATATGAAAGTGATGGGATGGTGGGGGGAGGAGGAGGAGGAATGTGGAATCGTGATGGGATGTGTTTTTTTTTTTTTTTTTTTTTTCAGGTTTTTGTTTTCCTTCACACCTTCTCTCTCCCTCTCCTCCTGGACGGCGGTCACAGAGACGCCGGAGCCTTACGCGCGCCGACGCCGACGCCCTTTCCCGCACTCTAATCCCAGCTAGTCACATTTGCTTTGCCATGCTCCTTCCGTTTAATTCGTAGCGGCACCGCTCTTTCCCTCAATGACTGGCTTCGCGGCGGGCGCACCAACATACTACGTAGTAGTAGTATCCGTTTTCACCTTTTCTCCTTTTTCTCCTTCTTCTTCTTCTTCTTCTTCTCTTTCTCTCATGACATAATGCGCCAGAGTCCGAGTCCGTCCTCGGCACCTGCGGCTGCACCACGAGTCCGCGTGCCTCCAGAGCAACGGTCTCAACGCCAATAACGATGGCGCTGGCAGCTTTCAATCCCGCACCAGCCGAGATGGCCTCACCAATCACATGGTTCGCAGGAATATCGATATGGGGAATTCGATGCCACGGATGCCATGTCCATCTAGTGACGCAATGCTTGTTGCAAAAGACACCCCGATATACATGAAGCTTGAGGAGCGCAAGTGAGGAGCTGGTTGAGAAAGAGGAGAAGAACAGGGAACGCAGTGTTGACGAAAAGCAGAGACAAAGACGTCCAAGCCCAGTTCAAGCCCAGCCCAATCCACGACAAGATGCGAGGAAGGAGAAGAAGCCCTCACGCATATAACGTCGCAAGAAGCCGCCGTGCCGGAACCGCCACGACACACTGCGCCTCCTGACACCCCAGCATCATCTGAGTCGTTTCCTCGGAGGAAATGGCAGCCCCATCCTGACCAAGGCGCCCACGATCCGTCATCAGCAGCCGGCGCAGACGAGTCCCGGGAATGCCCGCCTCGATACGTGTCCGAGGTTGCAAGGTAGTAAGTAGTCCAGGCGGCTCTGCGGACACGTCGTCACAACCTTCTTTTTAACGCGAAACAAACCGGTCAGCATCACAACTTTTTTTTTAAAACACGACAGGATGCGCGCATCTCATAGAAAAATGGAATTAAAAAAAAAAACCTTTGCGTCCCGTGTCCAGCCTCCTCCACAACCGGGTCTCCAACATGCAAGTGGGTACTTCTTTTGGAAAGCACCCTCTTTGAAAATGGTTAGATGCCCAAAAGCTTTTTATTTTTGTTTTTTTTTCTCTTCTTTTTTCTTGTTATATTTTGTCCTCCGTGAGTGCTGCTCGATCAACGCCTTCCAACCCGCCCGTGTAACATGCAACACGCACAGCGAAAAGAGCTCGGTATCATGTCGTGCACCTCGCACGTCTGTACACATCTTTCTCTTGGTCTATTTCAGACGATAATGAATGGCGTCATCGGCGAGTATTAACTGTGGGTATCTCATATCTACCCGTGCCCGGCCGGACACAACGGCCATCCTAGAGGTTAGAAAAGTAAAGGGGGGGGAATCCCTTCAAGAAAAATCATCATCACTGCGATGCCCGCCTGCGGCACTCCGCAGAAGCCTCTGGTCCTCGGGCGTAAATCACATCCATTGTGGAAGGTTCTTGAAAACAACCTTCGCCATCGGCGCATCAAAATGAAAAGCAAAAGAAAAGGAGCAGAAAAGAAATACCCAGCGTGGAATAAACCCCTTCTCGCCACGAATCAATCATATCTCGTGGCTGCCCACCATCTTCCCCTTCCGCAATCCCATGTATGCGTGCGCTGGACCAAACAGACGCCGCCGATACTTCTGCACGACACCCGGGGAGAATGGTGGGTGTGACTGGTAGATTCTCCAGGAGAAAGAGACAGCCCGAGAGAAGGTCGTTATCTGATCTGACTGCCGGTGCCTGTGGATGTCACCAACTCAACTCGCTGGCGTGGCCCGGCGCAGCTTTTTCTGCAAAGCTGCCTGGATAGTTTCCTTGCTTAGCGACGGTTGGACAAGCTACCTTCACCCTCTTCTCTCGTCTGCAGAAGCCGTGTCAGATTCGAATCCGGGAAGAACAATGGATGGGGGAGTACAAGACGATACAAATGCGATGCAATACGATGAGCAAAAAGAATCCGCATGTGCATGTGCTAGTGGTATCTGGTTTCTTGTTTCACACCGGGCTGCTTCAAGAGAAAAGTACACCGGGAGCCAGCACGAGAAGAGATAAACAAGTACCCGTAGACCGGCAACAACAAACTTCCCCCCCCCCCCCTTTTTTTTTCTTTTTCATTGTTGCGGGACGGGATGAGTGTCTCGCCCATAGTTCCACCTTGGTATCTTGAGACTAAACTCGCCATACCTCACCTCACACCCTTTCGTGCTTCTGGAAAGCAGCCACCATCAGACCACTCGGCAGATGATATCTGTGACAATAGCACATTCCCCTTGGGGAAAGGATGCCTTCCCCTCATGCCACTTGTCTACCTCCCCTGCAGGTCCGGTCAGCTAACGTCGGAAAAGCATGGCTTCACGTAGCCGCCTCACTTTGTAAACTGACAGGCCCCTCATCGGCGCCTTATTGCCTTGCCAACGTAGCTTCCGTACCGAGAATTCAACGCGTCTTTGTTGTCCGTATCCAGGACCGGATCCGCGCTGATCCTCCTCCACTTCTTATAGTTGATACCGGGATGCATCTCCCTGCCTGTCTGCGTCTCTGCGTTTGGTCTTGCAACCCCCATGGGCTTTGGCTATAAATTCTCATGAAAAAAAAAAAAAAAAACATGCCAGTATTGTAGATCCAAAACTTCATCGCATATATCCAATGGAGAAGCGACCGCCATCCGGGGTCACGCGCCTGGATGCTTCTGGGCCTCACCGGCCTCAACTCGGCGGCATGGATCGAATGCCGCCTCCTCCTCACACCGGTACAATGCCTGTTCGGACCGGCGGAGAAGAGGTTCGAGACTCCATGTCTCTTCCTCCATCTGATCCGACGTTCTCCCCACAGCCTGCTACTCAACAGACATCGTTTTCAACAGCATCCTTTCAGCAGCCGTCTGGCCAGCATGCCTCAATGCCAGCTGCCCAAGTTACCAACGCTGCCGGAGAAGTGTCAGTCCCTCAAACACAGGCGCCTCTTTCTCCAGAAAGCCGTCATCGCCACGCTGTCGAGATCATCGATCTCCGTCACGAATCTATGACAGAGACGGATGCTCGTCTTCTTCTGTCCACCTACATCATAATCCGAATGAAAAAAGCCTACAATCCCAGAGAGACGGACGAAGTAGGAGACCCGATGGTCCCCAACTGGGAACGAATCACCACCTCAGAGAAGACAGACATCTCTCAGCAGGATGCAACTCGCAAGGTCCGTGAGTTGGACAGCAGAGGACCATCCGTCGCAGACAAGAAGGACGAGATGCCGCCTCCGCTCCAGCGTCAGATCGAAAAGGCTCGAGAAAGGCTGCAGATGCGAGAGCAGGATGACCGATATGAGTACGTCCTTGCTCAGTTGGACTGCAAGATCAAGGAGATCGACGAGACGAACCCGCTCTACAGGATATACGGAAACAAACGAGACAGAGACAATGGCAAAGACAGAGATAGATACAAGATCAAGGACAGGTACTACAAGGGTAGAGGACAAGAGAAGAAGAACAAGAGGGACAGAAAAGGGGGGAAGAAGAGAGAGTCCAAGGAGTCCAGGAAATTCGAGCGGGTTTCCGTCGCCGCATATTTCAGACGGATCCCTCGTCGAGATGTAAACGTTATGAGAATGTTGCAGGAAAGGCAGGGGTTGAGAGGTCATCAAGTTCCCCAGTCGACTGCTCGGCAAATGCTGGCGGATCAGCCTCATGCAGCCCAATATCCATTGCAGACACGGCCAGATATGACGCAGGCCATGCCAGCGCAACACCATCTGCACCAGATGGATCCTGCCCAGACAATGACTCCGACACAGAGACAGCAGCAGCGGCCAGCACATCAGACGCAAATTGTCCAACCGATATATGCAGCGTCCACAGCACCACCTGCGCGAACTGTGCATCAAGTCCGTCTTGTGCAGTCTCGATCATCACCAAACCCAGGGGTCAAAGGAGCCAATGCCATTAATGAGCCTCATGCTCCTGACGGACTCTGTGAGACTCAGACTCCTCCTGCAAATGCACGGCCATGCGTTGAACGTCAAAGCACGCCAAGAGTCTATAAGGAACGACCTCAAAGTCCAGAAAGTTGGTGCATGTCTGGTGAAGATTGGGACTCGGAGGAGAGTATATACACGACTCCGGAGTCTTCCATCGCATCAGGTTCGCAGCCAAGAACTCATGGAAGATCCAGCAAGGTCCGAAAACACCTAGATCGCGAACAGGAATTTCGACCCGATCTGTTCCATCAGAACAGCCAACGAGATCGGGATCCCGTCGCTCCGCCCAGGACATCCCCCCCTCCACCGCCTTCTAGACATGATAGAGTGCTGCAAACCGTGGACCTCGATTCCATCAAGAGAAGGGCATACAAAGAAGGCCATGATGATGCAGTCGCATGTCTTCGGCCACAGATCATTCAACACCAAAGACGGCCGCTGCCTCGTCGACTCTCGTCATGCGAAGCCCGCCGTGCATTGCATGAAGACCGTCTTCAAGAGATGGAAGAAGCACTGCGTCGCGGAGTTGACGTCGGCTATGGGCCACCACGAGGTTACCTACACGGCAGGAGCCGCCATTACAACCTCGATCATGGACGTCAATTAGATAGAAGATCTCACCTCTTCACTGAGCTTGAGCTTCTGGAAGACTTCTCCGACGAATATGATTACGAACGAGAGAAACGCTTAGCAGCGCTCAGGACGCGACCGTATGCGCGATCCCGGCAAGAGAATGCTGAAAGACAGAGATTGAATCCCTTTGAGCCGGTGAGATTATACCATCGTCGGCGAGAAGAGATACAGAACGACTCCTTTATGGTTTGAAACGGGTATTGTTTTTGTTTGGATTCCCTTTTACGACGAGAAACTGTATTTTGTCCTTGTAATGCGGAGCTGGGTATTGATACCACTGTAACGGGAATCATTTTTTGACTCGGCGGAGATGCGTGGTGCTCTGAGACTTGTGTTTGGGTTGGTCACATCTCGAGCAATTTGGCTTCGATATTCAGACAGGACTTGATGCGAATATATTGTATTACGTAGTATAAAAGTCGTCAGGGTGCAACGACGTCGACTCGCGATTAAGAAAAAAAAAAAAAAAAAAAAAAAAAACCAAACTCTTGTGGCTGCATTCCTGACATGAGAGAAACGTTGAAGGTGAATATGAGGGTTCGAGTGCCTATCATGAAACTGAGTGATAGATGATGACGAGCACCAATTCTCATTATGGACTGTGAACATGGGAAGGAACGGAGCCATGATACCAATCTTACGTATCTCATGCCTCACGAAATTACAGATGTATGAGATACCTGCCTCAGCACCCAGTTAGTACTAGTACTAGTAGTAGGTCTACGTAGTACTACTACTTAGTACTTGTAGTAGTCCTAGTACTGTTACAGTACCTGTAGCAGTCGTCGCGACGCGTTTGCACTTTGTGTTTAATAACAGGTACTAGTGGCCAGTAACGCGACAAAGGGTGGGGTAGGGTGGATCACTCCTGCGTCGGAAGTCCCGAACGCCCGTGGATCCAACGCGACAACGATACATCACAGACCTGCAGATGTCTTTTGCCTCCACGATTCACGATTCTTGGACAACTTGCTAGCGATCCTGGACCATGAACCTGTGCCGCTGATATGATTCTGTGGTCAATCGCGCAAATATTCGAACCTCTCAATACATGCTAAACCGTCGTCCACCCGCATGCGTTGATGACGGCTGTCATTGTCAGCCTCGTCTGTTCCTCGCCGACCTCTCGCAGCTTGTTGGCTCGAGCCAGCAAATTGCCTTCGGTTCTTGTTCCCGCAGCTACCTCCAGCACTATGCCTGGTAGCATGTTCCAAAAGGCTAATCAAGCGTATAAAAGCGCTGCGTCATCGCAACATCCCGCGCTGGCGAAGCAGCTCTTTCCTTCCAGCAGTCCAACTTCTCACAACTCTGATATTCGAGACTTGATCCGGGAATCAAATTCGACTTGTTTGAAAACCATCTCTGCTTCTGCTGCTGCCTCTGTGTCGGCGAGGACATCAAACCCTCGCGCAAAACCGCTCGATGATCGACCAGTCAACTCGACCCTCGCCGCCGGTAGTCGAAGACATGCCTCCAATATTTCATCCCTATATTCAGCAAATTCAAATTCCTTCAAGCCCGAGCCAAGATTTCCGGATATCACGGGGCCAGATCTCAATGCTGGCAAGATAAGCGAAACGGTCTATTTTGCCGAGGACGATTTTAGCGACGACGCGGATCTCGACCTTGACTTTGAGGCTCCTTCGGCTCTCCCCTTGCAGACTAAACCGTCAGTCAAGGAGAACCTGCCACCTCACCCATCTTCCGTGCCGTCTCAGGTTGAGACGCTGATACCTTGGTCATCCTCGCCCGCATCACATACGCGCCCTTCAATCGGCCAGTCCATCATCTCTGTCCCACCGGACTTGCCTCCTTCTCCATTGAAACGAGACTCGTCTGGTGATAACGAAATAGTCGATGCTCCAGCCCCGAAAAAGGTCAAGAAGAGGGTTCTCCCGGCCAGTTTTCATAAGCAAGAATCTCTCGATGATGAAGATGAAAAGAAGAGTGGCATCCCATCGCTTGTTACAAGGACACCAGCACAAAAAAGCAAAGCATTCTGGGATGAGTCTGCTAGCGCCATCAAAGAGCAGAAGAAAATGCTTAAAAATCAGAGATCTTCCCACAACCCAGACAGTGAGCCAGGCATGGCGCCACCCCTTGAAAAGATGCATGATGTGGAGGAACGAGCTGCCAAATCGGTTCCGATTTCTCTGAGCAGCGAGCAAGAGCATGTGCTTGACATGGTCGTCAACAAAGGCCAGAGTGTTTTTTTTACTGGACCTGCTGGTGCTGGAAAATCGGTCTTGATGCGGGCCATCATTCAAGAACTCAAAAGAAAATACAAAGGAGATCCTGAGCGAGTCGCTGTCACCGCCTCCACAGGACTTGCCGCTTGCAATATCGGCGGTGTTACTCTCCACAGCTTTTCTGGTATTCTCCCCCAACCCTCTTTCTCTCTCTCAAAAACGAAAAAAAAAAAAAAAAAAGCTTTTCAACCTTGATAAATCCCGGCAAAAAATAAAAAAGGCTGACTTTTCATTAAGGCATCGGATTGGGAAAAGAAGCTGTTTCCAATCTGGTCAAAAAGATCCGTCGTAACCCCAAAGCCAAAAATCGATGGCTTCGAACAAAGTGTCTCATCATTGATGAAATTTCAATGGTGGACGGCGATTTATTCGATAAACTTTCCGCCATTGGTCGAACAATTCGCAACAATGGCCGGCCATGGGGTGGCATTCAACTCATCATCACGGGAGATTTCTTTCAGCTTCCCCCGGTACCAGACTCAGACAAGCGAGCAGTCAAATTTGCCTTTGATGCGGCAACTTGGAGTACATCTATCGATCACACCATTGGCCTGACGCAAGTTTTCCGTCAGCGAGATCCAGAATTTGCCGGAATGCTCAACGAGATGCGCATTGGAAAAATAAGCCAGAACACCATAGACGCGTTCAAGGCTCTGTCCCGACCTCTGAAGTTCGATGATGGAGTCGATACAGCCGAACTGTATCCCACTCGTGCGCAAGTAGAAGCGTCCAATGAGAAGAGACTGAGAGATCTTCCAGGACGGACTTATCGTTATGACGCCATGGACACAGGAGACCCCGCGATTCGGGACAAGCTTCTAACCAATATGATGGCGCCGAAAGCATTGGAACTGAAGATTGGCGCTCAGGTGATGCTCATCAAGAATTTGGATGAGTCGCTTGTGAATGGATCTCTTGGGAAAGTCATTGCCTTCTCCGACGAGAAGACTTTTGCAATGAGCGGCAACTGCTCATACGACGCATCGATGGATGATTCCCTGTCGAAAGCCAAGCGCAAGCTGGCAGCATTCAGCCGAGACGCTGATACTGGCTCAACTATTCGCCAATATCCCGTAGTACAGTTCATTTCTACGGGGGGCGTGCCTCGTGTTCTTCTCTGCCAACCGGAAGAGTGGAAGGTGGAGTTGCCCAATGGCGAAATTCAGGCGAAGCGTAACCAGCTACCGTTGATCTTGGCTTGGGCGCTTTCCATCCATAAGGCACAAGGCCAGACATTGGAACGCGTCACAGTCAATTTGGGTAAGGTTTTCGAGAATGGACAGGCATACGTTGCTCTCAGTCGAGCTACCACACAACAAGGCCTTCGTGTGCTGGGATTTCATCCGTCTAAAGTCATGGCCCACGAAAAAGTCGTGGACTTTTACGGGAAATTGTACTCAGTAGCGGATGCTGCCAAGGCCAAACCTGCAACGATTGCTGAGTTTATAGCCAACAAGAGGGGTGCGACACCGGCCCAAACGCGGCAAATTGTCCAGAGTGCTAGTACAAACGATGATGAGGAGGAAGCCATGGCAGCTCATGGATATTGATACGATATATTGGGTATGGACTGGACAGGTTGAGCGCAGAGTCATTATCAAACAGACGCCGGGTCAAAGGTACGCGAGGGAGCCATTTCTTTTCAAATTCTCCTGGTTTTCACTGGCCTGTTTGGGGGGAGGAAGCTCCATTATCCGTACAGTAATATATTTGTACAGTAATATATCAAAGAGTTATGTGCTCTGTGCGACTACTTAGTAGTTGCAAGTGTGATATTGGCCGCAATCGGATCCATCCACACACACACACAACGACCTATCTTTCGGGTTTCGACTTATCGATAAGAAAATGTCGCTGCATGACTTTGCCATTTAGTTACTACTAGTACCTACCACTTACTCGGTACCTACTACTTACCTTACCTGAGTACTTAGTAGTACCTACTACTACTACCTTGCCTACCACTTAGTACTACTTTGTACCTACAACTTCTTAACCTGCATTCTCAAATCGGGAGCTCACATTATATTTGTGCGCGCACATCTAGAACGAGCCGCCTCATTCCTCACAACTTTTGACGACGCAGAAAGCAGCGCCTCTTGACTGTTCCGAAACCTTCTTTGCCGGTTCTCGGTGCCTGGTGCCGGTTGTTTCTCGACTGTGCAAGACTGCCTTGCCAACCACAACAACAAGCTGTCTCGTACACAGTGCATCACCAGTCGAGCATCAAACAACCCACCACAAAAGGTTGTCTGCCATTGAGGACCAGCATCAGTGTGTCAGTGTGTCGGTGCTTTCGCACTCTGATAGACACTTCGAGGGTATTTCACCCGGTTGACTCGGGTGTTGCAGGCCGAGCGACAGTGTGTTCGAATGCTTTTCTTGCGTTGAGGTGGTAGAGAGCGAAGGCAGTTCATTGACGTCAGCAACGCCAGCGGTCTTGTAAATCCTGTCTCTCTCCCCCTTCCTCTTTCTCATCTTTATCTGCAAGTGACTGGACAACTATGGCCAGCCAGTTCATTGGATTGCACATGAGGGTTGTGCTCCGCGAGCCGCCCGGGTATCATCTCACGGGCATTGTGGGAGATGTCGAAGCGGGGAGCAGTCTCACCCTGAACAACGGTGAGTATCTGTATTAGCCGTTGGTGCTAAGCGGATTTTCCGGGTTCAATCGAGGTCGTCCAGTTTGCTGACCACTCATGCACCACAGTGTACGTTGCTGGGTCTCAGGAGAGAACCCCCCAGATGAAGATTGATGCCGCTAAGATTGCCGACCTATTCGAGATACCCTTCGAGACGACAGCATCACCAAGAAAACGCGCATCTCCTGCTCTAGATGCTTCTCAACTATATTCTCAGTCCCCGGCTCTGCGAAAGCAGCCGCAGCCACAATCGTTCGTTGATCCGGCCATCCTGAGTGTAGGAAGACGGCCAGACTCCAGCACGCCTTCTGTCACCCCGATCCGGTCTCACGAGCAGCCTGGAAACATGATCAACCGCCCGGTCACAGCTGGTGGTGGAGGATCGTATGCCTCAGTTATAGATTTGGTTCAAAACATGGATATAACCCAAGAGATGATGACTGGTGATAAGACACCCTCAGCATCGGCTTATTCATCACAGAAGAAGAAAAGGATCCGTCCAAAGCATTCCAAGGCGCCTAAGCCGAAATACGCCACAGCGCTACCGCAATGGTCCGAAGGCAACGGATCGAATTTAAGCGGCCATGGCAAGGGGTGGAGGCAAACGCCCATCTTACAGGCTACATCGCATTTCCAGCCCTTTAGTTCCCTCAAAAAGAACGGGAATGGTACCAAAGGGCTTGCAGACAATGGTTGGGCGTCAGAAGATGTCACGGAGGAAATGGGTGAATTTGATTTCGAAAACAACCTTGCCAAGTTTGACAAGCGAACCATTTTCGATCAAATGCGCAGGGAGGATGAGGTTGATGAGGCCGAACGTCTTGTCTCGCACAACCGCCGGCCAAAATCCGGCACGAGTGGCGGTAAGAATTTTCATTACACGGAAATGGTCTTGGAGGCTCCAGCTCCGTTGGGTGGGCAGAGCGCCGATTTCTGGAACAGTGAAGCAGATGTTGGGATGAATGAGCCCGAGAAGCTGGGCGGCCGCGAGGCAAGAGGCTCGATCGCCGGACAGGGCTTCAAGCCTCGGGCTGATAGCAAATCTGGTATATCTCGACGATCACAGTCGCGTAAGGCGAGCGGAGTTCCGACCAGCCAGCCGCTCAGCCGCGTCAACTCGTCCGTACGTATTCTCGAGTCGTCCGAGAGGCGGGTCACCTCAATGCCGGGATCTCGCGATGCTGACGACAACCTCTTGCAGCAACGGGTTGACCAGCCCGGACTATACCTCGTCCCCTCAAACCGGCGCCTCGAGGCCATTTCTACGCTGCAGATGCTCAATCTCGAGAACATTGCCGCTAATGAGCTCGGGTTTTCCGAAGCCCTCATGGCGGAGAACGCAGGCCGTGGCATAGCCGAAGTGGCCGTCATGGCCCTGTCTGACCCGGCCATCAAAGTACGGTTCGAGCTCAAGGCGTGTGCCAGCTCGCCAGCCGATGTTTCTTCGTCACCGGGCGCTTCCACCATTGTGGTTCTAGCTGGGAACAACAAATCTGGCATCCGTGCGCTGGCAGCAGCTCGGCATCTGCGCAACAAAAACTTTGACGTGTTGGTGTGCCTCGTTGGCGTGGAACGAGAAAAGGATCTGTTGGAGGATCTCAGAAGACAGGTGCAGCTATACCGCGCCTTTGGCGGCAAGGTGCACAACAAGAACGACTTTTTTGAGCATTTGCGAAAATCGTCCAGCTCAGGAATACCAGTTTCGGCGTCACTCATCATCGACGCACTGCTGGGCTTGACAATTTCGTTTGAGGAACTGCGCATCGGCGATCAGGCTACCGTCTACGAATTGATGGAGTGGGCAAATCGTAACGAGGCGTTTGTCTTGTCGGTAGACATTCCCACGGGAATCGATCCCACCTCGGGCAAGATTGCCGTCATCGACGGGGCGCACCTGTACGTGAAGCCCAGGTACGTCGTTGCCATAGGGGCGCCTAAGAAGGGTCTGCTCGAGGTAGTCACGCCACCTCCAGACGGCGAGCCAGGTGTTCTTTCAAGCGGCATGGCGCCCGATGACGAGTGGCGACTCTTTGTGGCGGACATGGGTCTCGGGAGTGCGGTGTGGAGGAAAGCAGGGACCAAGATCCGCAGAGGCATCGACTTTGACGGCAAGTGGGTGCTCGAGATGAAGTACCGCGGCGCCGATTCCGTCATTTGCTGAGGATGGATTGATATGAGGATTGATGAGAAATGACGGCTCGTCTTTGATGACGACATACACCCTGGTTGCCCCCATCATGAAACGGAAAACGGAACGGCAATGGAATCAGGATGACTTCAAGCGATGTATTATTTATTGAAGGAGAAAAAAGAGAATGAAATTGAGATGGAATAGGCTTCAAGCGATGTATTGTTCTTTAATGGGGAAAAAAAAAAAAGGGAACAAAATTACAATGTAACAAAAAAAACAAACCCGTCCTGTTTGTAGACAGTGGGGTGGCGATAATGAGTGGTAGACAGGTATTGAAGCGTTTTTTTTTTGGGCGTCATAGGCGGAGAGAAACATGACGTCAACAGAAGTACTGTTTTTTCCTAGCTTGGTCATATTTACGGAGAGGTCGATGTACAAATTGGGCTGTAGGTACGGTACTTACCATATTCAGGCGCATACATACAACAAAAGAAAAAAACTTGGCACAGTCACAACGATGCGACAGACACCATTGTGACGAATCCCCTGCTGAGGGGGACCCTACCCTGGAGTGAGGGTCGTCAACATTTTGCCTCCATTTCAAGAGCCCCACTTCCAATCCTAAAATACCACCCAGGGCAATCTCAGAAACAACCGGAAAATCGAAATCTTGTCCTCAAACGACGGCCATGGCCATCCCGCCCTGCAGCGATCAGGGAGCGGCCAAAAGAAGACGACTGCTCGTACCGACACACATGGTTCCGAAGACGTAGCGGTACTCGACGCCCCTTGTCCCTGTCAGCCGCCGCTCGTCATCGCGACGACAAGCGCCCTCTCCCGTCCTAGGCCTCTCTCCCTTATAGATTAGATGGCTTCGATATCATCCTAAAACCAACACTGGCCGTGCCTGCTTGCCATTCGACGCCGGCTCGGCTTTTCTCGCGCCAAGCTGGGCAAAAACAAAAACAAAAAAAAGCCCCCGTCAGCCATGTTGACGAGCCTGGTCTCCTCCGGGGCCATAACTGTCTCGACGACTCTGGCCGAAGCCTCTGCGGCAATTCTTGCGACAACAACCACGTCGACCACGACCAATGCCGCCGCGACGACCAGCTCACTTGGCGATTCCGGCCTCAGCCCGCACGATCCGGCAAATCAACCATTGGTGTCAAACTACCGCGATCCGTTCTACGCCTCCACCTTCCCCGTGTGCTATGCCCTCGCCGCCACCACCGTCACCGCCTACATGCTCCTCATCATGCTCTTCATCACGCCGAGATCTTTCCTGGACGGCGGCATCGTCTATCTCGGCCGCCGCTCCGGATTCACCCACAGTTCCTCGGGCGGAGAGAACATCGGCGGCCGCCCCTGGCTCCAGAAGGTGGCCGCGCTGACCGTGGCCGTGTCCCTCACAATCGCCACGTACGATACCTTCAAGACTGCGGCGCACCAGTACAGCTACGGGGTGCAGAATGCGGTCATCATGCAAACAGAGGTCATGGGGAGCACCGAGCTCAGGGTCACGCGCCTCGTCTCCAATTTCTTCCTCTGGCTCGCCCAGGCCCAGACCTTGATTCGCCTGTTCCCACGGCATCGAGAAAAGGTCATCATCAAGTGGGTGGCCTTTGCTCTCATTACACTCGACGTCATCTTCTCCGCCATCAACAGCTTCAAACCCGGCCAGTCGGGGAACTCCGGCCCCAACCCCGCCGCGGGCAGTTTTGACCACCCCATCCCGGCGCTGAGTTACATGTTCCAACTGCTGCTGGGTGTCCTGTATGCGGCATGGGTTATCTACTACTCGCTCATGAAGAAGCGCTACGCCTTCTACCACCCGCTGATGAGGAACATGTGCGTCCTGGCCGTGATTTCCCTGACGTCGATCCTCATCCCCGTCGTCTTCTTCATCCTGGACATATCACGGCCCAAGTTTGCCGGCTGGGGCGACTACGTGCGGTGGGTCGGCGCGGCGGCGGCCAGCGTCATTGTCTGGGAATGGGTTGAGCGCATCGAGGCCCTCGAGCGGGAGGAGAAGAAGGGCGGCATCCTCGGCCGAGAGGTCTTTGATGGAGATGACGTGCTCGAGGTGAGCGCGTTGGACTATTCGTGGGATCGGAAGCGCAGGCGCCGAAAATATGGCAACAGCGGCAGCAGCAGCAGCAGCAGCAGCAGCAACGGTGGCCCCGCAGGACGAGGCGGCATCGGCAGAAACCGAGACAGTCGCGGCCAGATGACGGCAAATGGCACGCTGGGCAGTGTCATGTCACGGAGACGTCGCGCCGACGACGCTCACTCGGACGTCCTGCCCATGGCCCCTTCCGCCACCGGTTGCCAGCATAGACACAACCCCAGGAACGCGACGCAGCACGCGACGGCCGAACAGCCTTTCCAGCGCTCCGTGGCCGGTATCTTCCGGCCGCCCTGGCCGATGCGGCCGGCGCCGGCCGTGACACCAGTGAACCGGACGGACACACCAAGCGCTGCAAGCACGGTCTACGCCGTCCGGTACCAGCCCTGCTCCGAACCGACTTCACGTACGCCGGACCCCTTTGCGGGGACCCCCGATGTGCATCCCCCCCCTCCCCCCCCCCTCCCTTCTCAAACTACTTCTTCTCCACAGCCGCAGCCGCAACGGCTGCATCAGCAGCATCCGTTCCAACCGCACGCTCGCAGCACCAGCAGCACGGCGGACGCTCCCCTTCAAGATGGCTCACCGCGATCAAGCCACACACGCAGAGATAGCACGTCATCTGGGCAGCACGAACGCCGCACCAGTACTCGACACACCACGATAAGCATGAGCACCTCCTCGAACAGCATGGATGATGGGGTGGCTCATTCTCCAACCTTGAAACGCGCCGGCCGCTGGCAAGGGCTGACACAAGCGACCTCCATCCGGCGCTCTGGCGGCGCCCAACAATCTGCGTCCACGACAGACTCGACAGCTGCGAAGGACGTCAAAGTCGACACCGACGTGCATCGCGAGCCAATGGGTAGCAGCCGCTGGGACATCAAGTCACGTCTGGAAATGTTCGCCGCCACCCAGGCAGACAGGGTGCGCGAGAAGCTGCGGCCGACCACCGACACCGACAGCCTCCCGGTGACGTATATCCCAGCGCCACCTCGCCTTGGCACCGCCCTTTGCGAAGTCCTCGAAGACGATGAACAGCCCCGGTGCTCAAACGCCTCCGACTTGACCTTTGACTCGGACCCTGACCAATCCCGACATCAGCGGCAGCAACAAGAGCAGCAACAGCAGCAGCAGCAGCAGCAGCAGCAGCAGCAACAACAGGAGCAGCTAGAGCAGCAGCAACAACAACAGCAGCAACAGCAGCAAGACACGAGTGTAGACTCAGGCCACCAGCGGCAGCTGACACCGCCTGACGGGCAACAACTCCCCGTGCCGTCTATGAACCCCCCTCTGTGGCCCGGCGTACGGCGTCACAACATGTCGTATCAAGACGAAGACGGCGACACCAACGACTCCTCCACGTACGAATCCACCGACGAGTTCAGCTCCGAGGAGTCAAGATATGCCGGCGCAGAAGAAGAGCCCCGGTCCTCCGGCGGCACGTATGATTAATCACAGAGGGGGGAAACACATTTTGCGCTTTTTCCATAGCATGTTGATGTATTATTTTCTTGATGAACAAAAAAAAAACAAATTAAAAAAAAACATTAATATCATCCCTTCCCTTCCCTTTCCCCTCCGCTTAGTATTCGGACCTTGGTGAATGTCAAGTCCCCGATTTGACGTGTGTAGATTGACTTGCGGGTAGATGTGCATTATTTTTAGAGGAGGGCGTTGGCGTCCCTCCCCCCTTCCGCCCCCCGCCCCCCTTTTTAGTCCGATTTCCGTACTTGCCACGAGGGTGAAACAACACTATGGAGAAAAAAAAAAAAAAGGACAATGTAGGAACCCGAGACGACGTCTTTTCTCTCCATTTTATTGAAAAATTCAAAAAAATTCAAAAAAAAAAAAACGGTTGGATTGTCGAGTGAAAAGTCTTGCTTTCCTCATTAGTGGGTTTACCACGCGTGAGACAAAAAAAGGAGACGGTGTAGCAACGAAACTTAGGGGGAAAAAAAAAAAAAAAAAAAAAAAAGAAAGGGGGTAATCTACCCCAATGCAGTTCGGTCATTCATGCATATCTGGGTTTCTGTACGCGACGCCAATACATAGTAAGGAGGAATACACCGTGCGGCGCAGACTCTCGGACATTCATTGTGCTTCATAAAAGGGCTGGGGAACCATTCCGCTCACACGTACTACATGTGCAGTTTGCTCTAACCCTCCTCTCCGCCACTCCCGCCCTACCATCTCATCAATGAAGATTCCTACATCATAAAAGTCGTCGTGATGGGCTCTGATTTCGCTCCACCCCCCCCCCCCCCCCCCTCCCCCCCGGCTTTCGTGCAATGCAAAACGGGGAAGCGCGGAATCGCGCACCGCAAAATCTGCTTAAGCGAGGTACGTGTAGCAGTTATCCTCTCTCTCGATGTAATCCTTTTCGATTAGGCTATTTTTTTTTTTTGATACGACGCCGCCGCCGTCGTCCCCCATCGGAGATGACAGGTCGCGAAACGAGGAAACGCGTTAGCAAAGCACATGTAAAGGAGAGGATGAAGTGGTTTGTTTCGTAACACAAGAATTGAGAAAGAGGGGGGAGGGGTGGGAAAGGGCTTGGTTGATTTTTCTTCTTCTTCACCTTTCTATCTCCTTCTTTATGGCAACGGGCTCGACGCTGCCCCTCGACTTGGTCAGGTTAATCACCTCGGCCACCAGCTCGGCGTGGCCCATGGACTTGCGGCTCTTCATGATGCGTACGATGGCGGCCTGGGTCTCGAAGCGCCTGTCCTGGACGATGCGCTCGTGCGTGGCCTTGTTCTCCTCCCTCGTCTCCTTGAGCTGGATCTGATTGATCTTGAGGCGGTACTTGGGGTCGGTGAATGCCTTGTTGAAGGTGAAAGTGTCGGTGGGGTGGACGTCCCGCCCCTTGGGGTGCTTCGTGATGACGCGGTGCTTGCCGCAGGCGAGCGACTGGAGGGTGCGGTCCAGGTCGCCGCCCTGGAGGCCCGTCGCCGACGAGATTTGCTCGTACGAGTAGAAGCCGCCCTGGGGGGGCTCGTTGTTGAACAGCATCAGCACCACCGCCTGGAAGGCCGACACCAGCAGCTCGCGCGTCCCCTTGGGGAAGCTCGCCTTGAGGGAGCAGTGGGCGAGGGAGTGCTTCCACGTGAGGAGCCGTCCCGTGTGCTTGTCCTTGTAGTGCTTGTCGAAGCGCTCAATCTCCGTCGCCACCTCGTCCGGCAGGTTGATGCGCGCGTCGGGGTAGGTGGGCCAGGCCGAGGCAGACAGGACCATGACGGTCAGGTCGACGCGCGGTGCCTCGGCCCGCGTCCCCCGCCGCCACGCCCCGTAGGCGTCCATCTCGTCCTTGGCCACGTCCTGGTCCTTGAACATCTGCTCCAGGTTGTGGGTGAAGTTGGAGCCGCACTCGCTCCGCAGCTTGGTCAGCATGTTGCGCTCGGCGTCCTTGCTCGCGCTGCGGCCCATGAGCAGCCGTCGAGCGAGATCCTTCTTGTAGAAGGCTTCGAAGGCGTCCTTGCCCTCTATGAACCGGAAGAGCTCCAGCGCCTGATCGAGCTGCCTGTCCAGCTCGGCGTCCTCGTCTGCCGTGCTGGCCTGGCCCTCCCTCTCGGCAGCCGCCCGGTCCTGCACGTCGGACAGGAGCTCCGAGGGCAGCGCCTTGAGGCCGCCACGGAGCAGCATGTCGATGTACTTGGCAATCATCTCGCCAATCTTGGACGTTCCCGTGTCCCAGCACGACGCCGTTTTCCGATCATTCATGAATCTGCCAAACGCCTCTCGCATGCCCCAAAGAAAGTCGTCGTCTTTCCCGAAAGCATCCCGGATCATGAGGTCCAACGATCGCCTGAGCTCGAGCAAGCGCATGACCATGTCTTGGCCCCTCGACATGTCCGATATGATGTCGGCCCCGGCCAGTCTGATGTAGTCGCACCACGGAGACTTCATCTGCTTCTGGATGCCCGAGAGACGCAGCAGATCGTATAGGCCCTTCATCGACTTGACGTCCTTTTCTGACAGCAGTCTGGACAGGCTGTCTGATTGCAGCAGCTTTTCGGCGTAGCTTTTGATGAGCATGTCGTGGGCCGAGTCCATGAGCTGCTTCTCCGTCGTGCTGTCGAGATTGTAGGCGATGCATCGATGCGCCTCCCTGCTGAGCAGCGTCTCGCAGGCCGAGATGTAGTCCTTGAGCGACGACGCGCTCCACGTTTCGCCGAATTCCTGAAAGTACGCTCTGGACTGCCGCAGAAAGACGGGATCGAACTGCTTGGCGTAGACGCCCAGGACGTAGAGCATGCGGACGGACTCCTTCAGCAGGGCCGCGTCCAGCCGGTCGTCGCCGCGGCGGTCGTAGTCCATCATCTCGCAAACCCCCGTAATGACCTGATCCCCGAGGGAGCCGGCGTGGCCATGGGTCGACTGCTGCTGCGCAAACACCATGCGCCTGAAGTAGGCGATGGCCATGTCATTGATGGACGGCAGGGACTCCCGCAGAAGATACGTCCTGTCCAGGTAGCTAAACGTCGACCGGATCGTGATGGCCTGCGCATTCCACGCCTTCCACTCCTCCCTCAGACTCCTCAGCACGGCGGCATTGGACTGCCCACCGCTGCGCTTGACCCTCGGCAGGACGGCCGTCTGCAGGTGGGCGTCGACGCGCTCCTTGAGCAGGCGGTAGACTCTGGCGGCGTTGCCCCTGCGACACACGTCCTCGACACCGCGGTACAGACGCTCCAGAGGGAGGGCCGGCCGCCTGGAGAGGAAGATGGCGGCCAGGGCCTCCTCCAGGTCCTTCTCAATCCGGATGTAGTACTCTTCTATTTGCGACACGCGGTTCGCGGGCGGACGCTGGTTCTTGATGACGAGTTTCTTGGCCCCCGTGTGCGGCTGGAAGGCCGAGGCCTGGCCGGGGAGATGGACCATCTCGGGCAACTTGCCCCTCGCCTTGGCGGTGGCCATGGCGGCAGCGGGCAAGTCGGCGCGTCGAGGGCGTTTGGCGCTGCCGTTGCCTGATGTTGAAGGCGACGGCGAGAGAGAGAGACGGTGTCTACGGCGGGAGCAGTGGTGCGGTTGGGAGTCGGGTGGCTCAGTTTGCATGGATTTACGGGAAGACGTGCGTCGTCGACGGGAGGAGTGAGGAATGCGGAAGCGATGTCATGGACAAGTGAGGGGCAGAGGGGAGGTCTTCTGCGGTGTCGGCGGTTCGTAATTCGAAAGTCGTCGGCGTGAAACTGGACAAACGTTTTTCGACATGGGAAAGAAAGACAAAAAAAAAAAAAAAAGACTGCCGCTCATCAGGAAGCTTGAACTTGTGAACTTGTAACAAGTTCCGATGTGGAGGACAAGGGGCAAGCCAGCCAATAGAATCTATTGAACTGAGGGCATGTTGAAGCTAAGCAGACTGGGTATGGGAATGACATCAGGAAGGTGCTTCCCGTCTCATCCCTGCACGAAATAAATAAACTAAATAAATAAATAGTCAAGCAGGTAAAACAACACACACTACATTCCAACCTCGACCAAATAAATACACACGCAACTATTTTCTACGACGTGATGACTCTGCGAAGGAAGAAGAGAGAAAAAAAAGAAAGATAAATTCACGCTTAAAAAAAAAATCATCATCATGCATATGCAGCCCAGCCTAGATAGAGCAAAAACAAATCTCGTCAGCTAACCTGCTCAGTCACCCACATGGCACTTCGCCATCTGAAGGAAGAATACGAGGAAAATGATGGGGGGGGGGGGGGAAGTAAAACCTACCAGAATACAAGACAGACAAGTTCCGTTCATCCGTCGCCACGTTAATTAGGTCGTTGACCGTGGCAGTGACGCTCAGTGCCTTGGAAAGCTTCTTGCGCACCACCTCGAGCGCGCGATCCGCCTCGGACGGCTCATTCGTCCGGCTGCTCTTCTTCTTCTTCTTCTTAGCCTCGTCGCTCGTCTCGGCCGTCTCGCTGGGATCCGGATCGTCTGCGCCGCCCTCGGCGTCACGGGCCTTTTGCAGCTTGGCCAGTCGCAGCGGCGATATCGACCAGGTGTACAGCGGATCATACCGCAGCACGTCCAGAATGGTCATGATGGAGTACTGCTCTTCGCGCAGCGCGTCCAGCGTGAACTCGCAGCAGCGCCGGAAAACACCCTCCGTCTTGGTTATGCCCATGCCGTCCACGATGTCTCTGGTCAGTCGGAATGGCACGAGTTCCGGGACGGGGAGGATCCGTCCGGCCTCGAAGGCGACGCCGAGATCAATGTGCACGGCCTCGCCCGTCTTGGTGTCGAGCAGGATGTTGTGTCCGTGACGATCCCCGAGACCGAGGACGTGACCGAGCATAGATATGGCTGCCGTGCTTCTGGTGTACGCCAGCCGACGGGTGAACCACTCGTCCGGATCGACAAAGTTTTCCATGAAGAAGTACCTCATGACTGGCTGGAAGCGCTCGGCCACCTTCCTGTACGTGTTGAGCCGCGTCTCGGCCGACCGGTTCTGCACGTTGAAGATCTCCTTGCGGCACTGAGAGCCCTTCAGATCACGGGGATGATACCTCTCGTGGGCCGGCATGAGGAACTCGTGCAGTGGGATCGTCTTTGGCACAAACTCGATCAGGCCTGACGATGCCGTCAGCGGCAGCACCTTGTACGTCCGGATGCCCAGGTTCCGCTGCCGGGTGCTTCTGTGCAGCTTCAGCAACGATGACACGGCAGAAAACACCTGCTCCATGATGGCATCCTGGCGGAGGTCGTCGTTACCGCCCTTCACCAGCTGCCTATACTTGATCCCGTCGCTGCCCACCGCCGTGATGATCTTGGGCGCACTGACGCCTGACGCAATGGTCATGGTGGGCTCCAGCCTCGCGATGATGGGCACATTGGAGTAGTCCTTGGTGGCGGAAACCTCGACGTCAAGGGTCGGAGGCGGGATGTGGTACCGCGCTAGGCAGTTCACCAGGTACTGGCCCGCGGCGGAGTCCGTGACGGGAATCCTGGCTCCAGACTTGTACCGGCTCGAGTCCTTGTCCATGGCGAGCCCGTGATAGTACTTGCTGGTCTTGTTGATTGCCAGCCAAATGTCCGCCACGGCCTTGGTGGCCGCCAGCTTCTGCGCAACCTTCTCCGTTGCCCTGACACGCTGGACGGCCACGTCGTCCTTCTGCTGAGCCTTGGCTTTTGTCCCCGACCAAATCTGGTACATCCCATGGTACGGGTGGTCGACGCAGATGCTGCATATCAGCGCGAACAAAAGCTTCTGGAACGTGCTGTCTTGGTTCTGCAACCGAGATGTGAGCTGGTTCATGAGTGTTGCGAATTTCCTCGTGGGCACCAGCGGCAGGCTCTTCATGACGGCCCTGTTGGTGGACTCGTCGTCGGACCGCTCGAGCCACAGTGCCGTGAAACGCAGAGCGTCGTTGTTGAAGTTTTCGGATGAGATGAGCGACAGCAGGTAGTTTTCCAAGCTCAGGTGGACGAACTCGTTACGCGTCTGCTCCACCCGCTTCAGCTCCTTTTCGTCGAGTTCCAGCCATTGCCTCTCTTTGGATAAGACGTGCGCGTATCTTGTCCTGAGCTGCGTGTCTCTCGTTGCGTCGATGAGGGCTTTGAGGTCCTTGACCTCTTCGTCCTTTGCTTTTCTCAGGCCCCGCAGCCTTTCCAGATCCTCGAGCCCATCGGGGTCTTGGAGCTGCTCGTCACAAAACGTGGCAAACTGATGGTACACTGCGCCTGCATCGCTGTTGTTTCCACGCTTCAGTTCCTTGAGTGCTGGCCTGAGGTACGATTTCTGGATGTCATGCGGGTTCTCCAGTCGCGCAAGAGACACCTTGTGCCCGATCTTGGACAACAAGTCGGACCGGCAGACGGGAATGCTCTGTTTCGCGAGCGAGGAATCCCGATCAGTGTCCTGCAGCATTCGGATCGACGAGCCCATCTCCCCGTGGTCCCACAGCGAGTTGGCGACTTCGATCTTGATGGCCGCATCCACGTGCAGGTTGAGCTCTTCGCAGTGAGGAATGAGCTCGGTGAGCGTGGTGGCGATGTTGAGACACTCCTGCGTTGCTTGGTGATAGCGATATATGCCCGACGATAGGATCATCGACTCGACTTGCATCTGTCGCACCACGTCTGCCGAGAGCTCTGCATTTTTGAGAAGGTCCAGGTGCTGGCACAACATGCTTATGCTGGTCTCTCGACACGACAGAACGTGGCCAACGTCACCGTATCTGCCAAAGAGTTTTAGCACAGGCCGACTTCGCGAAACAGGGTCTTGTTTACTCACAGTCCGCTGCGCATCCATGCGGAACGGCTTGCAAATCTTGCAAGGATGCTTCGAACCTCAGACGGCCCGGAAATATTAAGCACATCATCCAGCTCCGTCAGAGATGCCAATGCTGCCAGTCGGCGCCGCAAGCCAGTCGCGTTCAAACTGGATCGGGCCATACTTCGCATAATCTCACCAAACCCATCGTATACGGCTTGCTGAACCGTCGAGAGCTCGGTGGCATTGTGAATACTCTGGTATGCTTGATACAGGATCACAGCGTGGTGATCGCTGTTTCCCGGCGCCGGCAGATTCCACATTTCCAACCGCCTCGCCGTGTTGAACGTGTCGTCCTGAGAATGCCCATTGGCGCGGGAAAGCTCTTGAGTGCTGAGAACTGAGTGGGAAAGACCAGACAAACCCAGCGTCCCGAGGGCCCTGACGAGCGCCTGGCCGTCAGCTCCGGCGTCCTTTCGTCGCAGTCGAAGATGGCTGTCGTATTGTGCTCCTCGAAAGGCCAAGCTTTTGCCGCCTTCGTTTTCATACTCGACACGCGCTAGCACCGTGGATAAGCTTGCGTCTTCGGGAAGTCCATAATAAGCATCCGGATCATCAATGTTCTCGAAAATGGTGAGCAGTGTGTCACTTGTGTTTAGCTCTCTTTGCGCCGACGAACGCCGTGGCGGTCGTGCCGCTTCGCAAGATGCGAGCTCCGAAAACAAAAGCGCCGTTTTATGCATGCCGCATCGACAGGCTGCCGTCGCGGCCACTGCGTAATCAATGTTCAGCCAATGCATCCGGTCAGCGATAGACGCTTCTTTGGGATACTCTTGAGTCCTTAAATACAGAAAGCTGTTTATTAACAGCTTCAAGTTCTGCACCGCCGAAGCTTTATCCTCCTTCAACCACTCTTTCAGGGCCGAGGACATTTGTTTCATGATGAGCTGCTGCTGCTGCTGCTGCTGCCCCAGCTGCAAGCTTAAAACCATGTGAAAAATGAAAGGAAACGCCTTCTCCGCAAAGCCAGGCACTTCGACGAGTATCGGCGGCAAGACGGACAAAAGTATAGAGTCCGGTACAGCCGAGGCTAGGTGTATGCTGATTTTTGGAAGCCATCGAGGGGAGGCGACACTGTCGTTCCAGATAGACTGCTCGTCGTCGAATCTCCAAGCTCTCGTTTGAGCCGGTGGTCGAATGTGGAATTCACCCCATTGTGAGGCGGCGTAAAGGCTTTCTGATAGAGTTCTCCGACAAGCCACGACCAAGGGCTCCTCCCCGCCTTCAATCGCGCGTGAGACGGCAGTGCTTAGCGCAAACTCGGCCAATCCAGCTACGTTTGAGTTCTGATCGGACGTGAGATCTTGAAGGAGACGCAGAAGTCCCATCTCGGAGCTGTTAGGTCCTGGCGCAATGTGACCGTATAAACTGAGACTTGTCTCCTTCAACACACCATCCGGGATCCCCCCGGATGCGGCGAACGATCGGCCAACAACACGTCCCGCCCACGAAAGGTAATTCTTGCTGAGTTCCTGTGCTTCGCAACTTCTCCAGACCCTTGATGCCTGGTCGATGGCGGATTCGTCTGAATCGACAATGTCGTCCGCAATGGACTCAGGTATGGTGAAGTCACCACACAGGAGCTTCAGCGCGAGTCCGCGCGATGAATCGTTCAGGAGACGTGTTCCTGCAACACCGTCTCTGAGGATATCAAGAAGCAGCTTGCTCTCCGAGGTTCCCTTCTCCGCATTACCGGAGGGCCTGATGGACACAGCAGAGTGTGTAATGGATCTGAACAGTACCGCCTGGGCATCATCCTCAAACTTATTGGAAGTATAGTTCGCTAGGTACTGGCCGAACCAGTCGTGGAACCTTTGAGATTTGCTTATCGTGGCCTTGAATTGACTTTCTTGGGTTGTGCTGGATTGGCTCGACTCCAGAAACACACGCAGCGAAGCAAGCGTTGACAATGCATATCCCGCAAGAAAAGATGGTTTTTGGGCAAGATACTGGTGGCCGCCGGAGAGAAGATATTGACTCAGACCCAAGGCATCATCCGCACATTCAGAGTCCACCAAGAAGCCTCGAATGGAGTTTAGCAGCATCTCAACACAATACGACTCCAACGCCACCGCGTCTGCCAAGCAGATGACAAGACGGACCTTTCGCAGCACTGAACAAGCATGAAGAGAACCTAGTGCCGGGTGCACCGTGTTGAACAGCCTTCTGGTGACTAGTAGGACCAACGCGGGGGTCCAGATATTATGGAACTCGTACTCGGTGTTCTGGCAAAGTCTGAAAATGCCATGTATCACAACCTTGGCTCGAACCAAGGGCTGTTGATTGGGTGGAAGCCTATTGGGGGAGTGAGAAATGTTCTTGATTGTCTCCAGGTTTTCCGAGGCATATGCGAAAGCTTCATTCTGATTCAGAAACCTTTCGACCCGATCTTCTTGATCCAACAGGCCAAAGAAACACGCAACAATGTCCACGAAGTTCAAGTGAATCGACTCCATATACGCCTTGCGTCCAATTGCGTCCCTGATATAGTCCTCGCCTTTGCCGTTGCCAAGATCCCCGTGCATGTCTCCAAACGCCATGCTGTAGGACAGGGATGTGGCGAAGTTAATGCGTATCAGTTCCCCTTCATCCATCGCGAGTGATTTGGCCAGAACGGCAATGGCTGGCTTTTGGACTCGCATCACGGCCAGCGCAACAGCATCTGCTTGAGCGGATCGGAGCAAATCGGCCAAAGTTTCGAAGCCAAAGATCGAATAGGGAATGTCTTCAACAGCATCGCTTTCCATCCAAGTATAGAGCAACTGACGGGAAAAGAGCTGGAAGAGATCCTTTGCCGACTTGAGTTTGAGCGTGTTGGATACATCTGCGAGGCACCACCTTGCGTATTCGATCGACTTCGTCACCTTTCCTGGCGTCTCGAAAATATGATAGATGCACCGGCGGAGAAGATTTGGCCAGCGGCAAGCCAGCTTGGACAAGGCAAGCAGACGAAAGGCGATGCCTGATGTATCGTTGGCATCGGCCGGCAAGCTGGCCAATATATCCATAAATATCTCGTCATGTAACGTCAGGATAAAGAGGTCAAAGATGCCGGCGATTCTCTCCGCAATGAAGAATTTCACTTGCATGACTGACGATTCCAAAATGTGAAGTAATGATGTGCGACACGAATCCAACCCGAGGTCCGTTCCGTATGACGGTCTGGCGCGAAGCAGTGTGAAGAGCAGGCGTGCCATGGACATCTCAGCCTTGGCCGAAAACAAATTGGATTTCAGGCATAGTTTGACAAAGTAGTTGTACAAGTCACCGACAGCTTCGGCAAGTTCATGATTGTCGTTCAACCAAGTACTGTGCAAGCCATCAAGCACGTCCAGACAAGTCGTGATTGCCACCTCGCAGCAGTGGTAGTCAAAATCCTCCATGATTGACCCAATTCGCTGTATGATTTTGAAGGCACAGTCTGGTCCCACAACAAGATCTGAATTTGACAACTCGACAAGCAGCGCCTGACAACACAGCAGGTCGTCATCGCCCGTGGAGAGCAAGCCTTCCACCCACTGTGCCGGGAGAAGACCGATCTGACTGGCGTCGTCATGGATCACGCGAAAGAGTCGTAGTCGCTGTCTGGTCTCTAGATAGAATGCCCGGGGGCTTGTGCGCAACTGTAGATTAGACCGCGGCATGGGTGAGACGGATGAGTATGAAGCGATTATGCTGGTCTGGGAGTCGAATCCGTCGTCTAGGTCCATGAGATCCGAGTCCGTGCCCTGTATCAAATGCGACTGTTTACGCTCTATCGCACTGGACATTGTGGAAAGAGTGCGAAGCAAGGAGGCGTGCAGTGAATGCAATTTGTGTAAATCAGCCGTGTTCAGATCGGGCATACAAGTCCTTACAATCCGTAGGCTAGCTTCGACAAAGGACGATGGCTCAATCGAATCCATGGCTAGAAATAAGCTCTTCTCTACCAATCCCACCAAAACCGACTCTGTGAGACTCGCCTGGGAAGCATCTAGATCAGAAAACTGGGGGACGAGAAGAGCGCCGACCACGCATGCGGAAACGAGGCTCTGGAACCGTTCCAGGGAAATCTGGCTTCCGCCGTCCTTGGGCTTCCTTGCCCATGCGTCGCACAGCTCGACGAGGTCATCTAATTTTGGCGAGAAAAGTTCAAACACCAGCCTCCTTGAAGCATGAAAGCTGTTGGGATCTGCTGCTCCCCGATTGTTTCGTTGCGGCCCCGACGTACAGAAACATTTGGGCATTTCAGATGAGAACCTCTGATGATTTAGCAGCAGGAGATATTCATTATATCGTGCCATCTCTTGTCTAGCCCGCCACGCCTCGCTGATGGTGCTTCCTGAGCCAGCCGCCGACATAGCGTTCCAGAGAAGTGGCTCAACACCACAACATACCCGAATCAGATTGACAAGCTCCAGAGGCTGGATGTGAAGTGAGACTGATGAAGCAAATGCCAGCTCGCCTGGTTCAAATTCAGGTCAGCCAACTTTTCATCTCCATCGTCTAAGACTAGGCTGCACACGAACTCACCTGGATTCCATTTCAGAAATACCCATCGAATTATGTGACTTGATGTGGCTTGGCTAGCTCCAGGAATTCTCGCGTTCCGCAAATGAAACAAATGAAGCATCAACGCGAGCGAAGTATCGCAAAGAAGGGCCGGACCGTTGACATCCGGGGTCGTCACGACACTACCGACATCCTCCGAGATCAAATTATATGGCAGCAGGTCAGCTTCCATGATGCGATGTAACAGTAGACAGGCAGCTCTACTTGTCGACTGAATGCTGATAGACCTAATCGCGTAATGCCACAACTGTTTCCACTGATCTATTTCAACGACACTCGCCTTCATGAGTGGCACGCAACTATCTTATTGATCAGGATAATTCGCGAAAAAAAAAAAGAAAAGAAAAAAAAAACGCGCCGGAAGCTCGCACCTTGAAGCTGCGATGAAGGCCCAAGACGCAATCGCTTGGTCCTTATCTGCTGCACACATTGCTACATCTTCAATGATGAAGGTGAGATCCTCAACGCCGATCTCATGTGTGTCGACGAGAAAGCACACCAGCTGGAGCGCAGTTATCTGTATTCCACGGACCCTCGACCTGAGTTTCAGTCTGAGTCGACTGTGGGATTCTCGGATTCGCTGTCTCTTGTGAGGCTGTTCAGTAGGCTCTGTGATGTGCTTTGTAGCGCTGGGGCTGTTATTCAAAAGTATCTTCTCCAATAAAGCCAGGTTTTGCAGGACCGCCCAGTGACTTTCTCCATCTGGATTATGGTTCCGAACGCCGAAAAAGCTTAGATGCATAAACTCTTGTGGTAGTGACGAAAGATGGAACGTGAGGTCGTGCAACCGAAGCTGAGATTGACCACTGCGTTTCGAATACTCCTGCCAGAGTGGTTCTGCTAGGCCCTCGACCTCGGTTTGAACGTGAGGGCTCCATTCTTTACAGAAGCTCTCCAAATGGAAATGGGCGAGTAGGAGCGTCTTGGAAATTTCGTTCCGCAAGCCCTTGATAAGCTCGTCTTGAGAGACTTTGTCTGCCCTCCACCAATATCCCATTAATGGCATCATGTCCTTAATCAGTTCGAGTCCATATTCGACTTCATCTGCCCGGAAACGTATAAAAAGAGTGTTACAAATCGAGAAGCACATTGTTTGCAGGGATCCGAGACTTAAATATCTCATGTTCAAGACTTGAATGGCAACTCTTGCTATAGGGCTTCCACGTCGTGCCACGGGTGCGTTTGAACCTTCAATCAGAAACTGTAAACTCTGCAGAACGTCTCTGAGACAATCCCCTTCAGCCAATCCTCCTCGTTTCTGATTCTGGGTTGAGCCGCTAGAGAGCTGGTTTGAGAATGGAGCGGAGCTGCCCGGGGCCGGGGAATCCCGCGCTACAGATATCAAGCCGGGGCATGTCTCGCTCGGGAGAACATGCGCCGCGATATCGAGAAGGAAATCAACACAAGTCTCCCAAGGTTCGGCTTCCCTTCTGGCGAGGAAGTCAACATTAGACGGTCGCGAAAGCACCTCCGCAAGTGTCTTGATATAGTCCTGCATCAAGGGAGCCACAAAATCATCGTCCGGACCAGGTAGAACCTGGGTGATATGATCTATCAGGGCCAGCATAGTTCTGCGCCCTAGTTTGGGAGTAGCCCTGGCGGCTGCCATTCTGATTGCCGAGGCACATTTTCCAAGTCTTGCGTCTGCAGTCTTATGAGCCGCTCCTTTTTTCCTCTTGTCGTAGAAGCTGGGTTTTTCACGTAGGACAACGCTAAATAAGCTTTCGAATATGTGATGATAGCTCTTGTCGCCGAGATCATTGCTTCATACACCGGATTAGACCACGATACAGCAGAAGATGCCACACAAAGACATACAGATTGACATTTCTATTGCGGGGGTTCAGCAGTGTAATGAGCTCTGTCAACACATTAGAAAAGCCATTTAACTGAGCTCCTCACACTGATTCACCTTCCACGGCCTTGTCGCGACTCTTGACAGATCCAGACTTGACGTCGCCTACCAAGATGGTTATCATCGAGCAACGCAAGGAACGAGAGAAACGGTATGTTTACTGGCCAGGTTCATGACGGTGGACGTATGAGATGAGGCCATCTTGTTTGCACAAACGATCCGCAACGGATCCTTCCTGCTTGATGTCTCAATGGCTCGGGCGGACTCACCGAGCCCGCGTTATATGTGTGACAGTGCGTGGACCACGGCACGTGTGAAGCAGTGAGAGGCCGATGGATTCGAATGGAAGTTCAGTGGACAGGCGCCAGCAAATTCGTGCTCATGCTGGCCCATGGGTGGATTTCGTCAGAGTCAATGTCCAACGAAAAGGCCACTCGATCGACTGACTGCTAGTGGCTTTGACGGTCTGGCACGATCAACTTTATGAATCAAAGAGCTGGGTGTGTGGGAGGGAGCTCTCCCAGAGCTTGATCCAAAATATGACCGGCAGAATCCACACCGCCCGCTGATGTTTACTTCAACCCGCCTCGCGCCTTGCAAGCTGCTTGCCCAATCGCACGAAGGTTTAGTTCATCTTCGGCCGGGATGGAAGCGGCGAGGCTGCACATTGTCCAAAACGATTGTCGTCAACTCAGAGGCTGGATCAGATCTGTGACCGATTGTGGTTTTGTACTGCCCCCTTGCGCCGCTATTTGAGCGGCTGTCTCGGACTCGTTTTGCGACTCGAAGCATTTCGATATGCGATAACGTCGAACAGCTACAATGGCCGAAATCACAGTCCTGGATGCGTTGCAAGCCTTTCATCGCGAATTGATCGTGCTAAACGCCGGACTCGGGGACGCAACCGAGAGCTTGAATAATGAGCTTCTTGTGCAGGTTTTCGAGAGAGAGCTGGACATGTTATGGGATTGTCCACCGAAAAATGACAAGAGTCGCAACGCGGTCAAATCAGGTAGGTTCTGTGTCTGCATCGAACCTCCAATGCATTCGCGCCACTAAGCTTTTGAGCAGGGAAATTGAGTATCGGGGATGGAGAGTTTTCAATAAATGAGAAATTTCAACAAGAAGCGCTGCTGTTGTCTGACGAACTCGACCTCGATGAACTCGCCGCTGCGAAATGCCTGTTCGAATCGCAAGACGACCCCTCTGTCCTGGGCCGGACTCTGTTAGAATGTGGCATCATTCGATTTCACCAGCAGCGCAAATACGTACTGGACATACTGAGGTTACTTTTGGACTTTGACAGTGCCGAGGAAGATGACGAAGATTCAAGCGCTCTGGCGACGATCAAAATGTTTGTGGCCGCAAGACTTTTTCAGCCCAAACAGGGTGAGAAAAATCGATACATCTCGAGGTGCATGACGGCCATGTCCAGGGTCAAGAGCTGGCTGCAAAAGCTTGCAGACAAGCTCGCCGCCGCTCAGGCACTTAGTCCAGTGAACACCGGACAGCTCGGCGACGAGATGGAGACGTTGGAATTCTCCCGAATAAGCCTTATCCAGCAACACGAGCTTCTCGGTGTCGTTCTTTGTCGTTTCGTGGGGAAAAGGGAGGCGGAAACGTCTGACTTTATGGACTTCGTGTCAACACTCAAAAAGGTGGACAAGTATGACAATCTACTTGGTCAGTTCGTCACCACGGCCCCGTTGAAACAATTCCTGACGGCCCATTGCTAACTTGCAACAGTGCATTTGATTCCCGCCATGGGCGCCTACATATCACTGTTTGGCTCAGAGGAAGGGGGCCACGACTTAATCAAGGCACGAGAATTACATGACAAGCTGTTTCCAGCTAGCGACGACTCAACATGGCCATTACCACATCTCCACGCCGCTTTTCGAGCATGGTGGCTGGCTGAATACAGCGGCTTTTATCTCGACGACCCGCCGGAGGCCGCAATCCCACCCGGTACAGACTTGGATGAAGAGGACCGCCAACGGTCGAAACAATTCCTCGACGCCCTTAAGGATGGCGCCTTTGACTTCTTGCTGTCTGTTGCCGGAGACGTGAAGCCTGCCGACTGGCATGACTCGGTTCGGATAGGGATGCGCAACTGGTTGACAAGAAAATCCTCTGCGCTCACAACCGATTCAGTCCAGTTCTCGGGATTCTTCCAGTTGTGTCTCATGTCACAAATCGAGGTGTTTGTGGACGCATTTATTTCCAACCTGCCGGACGTGTTGAGGAAATTAAGAGTCGAGGAAGACGAGCAGCGTCAGCTCAGCCAGGTCCATGAGCAGGATCTGGATCTAGAGAGGTTTCTCCTCGTCATAGCCTATTCATACGAGGGTCGACCAGACGCGGCATCTAATTTTTGGTCCGATCCTGATAGCAACCTCGCAGGATTCATGCACTGGGCGTCTAAGCGAGCATCCACTCCACTTGTGACGGCGTTCTGCGAAATGCTTCAAGCCATCGCCGGCAATGATGAGTGCGCCACCGCAGCTCACGAGTTCCTTCTGGATGATGGCCACCATTCCTCGGGGAAAATGAGGCGATCACAGTCACTGACGTGGACGCAAATACTCAGAGAGCTTGACTTCTTTTCTGAAAAATTGAGGCAGAAGCCAGTAAGCGCGCAACCGTCGAGATATCGAGGTGGCAAACCCTCTACAGAACTAGTCGAGACAGAACCCGAATCGGCCATGATGCTCGAGTGCTACCTCCGTCTGATGGCAAAACTGTCTACCGAGAGCGAATCCACGCGTCTGTTCTTGTTGCAGAACGCCAACTACAATCTGGTGGATGTGCTCTTTGAGCTGGCCAGCAGTCCCGTCCCCCCAAGACTTCGTGGGTGCGTCTTTTTTGCACTGAAAGCGCTCATGTCGAGGAAAACCACCCAAGAGTGCTACACTATGTGGGCTTGCCTGGAAAACTGGATCACAGGTGGTTACGCTGGAGCCTCCGCCGGCGGTACCACCAGGCAAGCACAGTCCGCGTCTCTCATATCCACGGAGCGCATACTGGACGAAATGAGCAGTGGCTTTGAAGACCCAGAATCCCTGGTGCAGTTGCTCTTGTCGCTTGTTTCGCCAGCGATCGACCGCAGTTCTCTGAACGACTCTCTTCCGTTTCCCGAGGGACTAGGGTCAAACTCGCGAAACCCAGGTGTGGAGGTGTATGTCGATTTCGTCATGGGCCTGGTGTTTGCCAACAAGGCTCAGGACTTGCACGACAAGCATCAACTGCGGATTCTGCGGCTTAGCTGCCTCGACTTTATCTTGACGTGTCTGTCGACGTTCAACGACGACTTGATCGTTGTCGCAAATCAGACAAATATCAACATCGACTCCGTCATCGCTGCCACAGATCTCGCAACATATGTCCAGAAACACCCCTTTGCGCGAGTTATGGAGTGGATGTTCAATGATAAAGTCATGACTGCATTGTTCAGCACGATACACCAGGAACCGGCAGAAGTCGGTAATGCAGCTCCGGACTCGCCTTTGATTCTCGGGATTCTGCGAGCCGTCGAAGTGATTTCAAAAGTCCTTGATCTCGAAGCCACTTATCTTGAGCTAGTCAGGCCGCTCATCAAAACACGGTCTGGATCCCGCCGCCAGCCCGTGGCGAACGCGGCCTACGCTTCATTCCAAGACGGGCTCGTTACTCGGCTGAACCTGGTTGTGGACTTGGGCAATTATTGCGGGATTGGGCACCCGGACCTGACATTGGCTTGCCTGAAGCTCCTAGAGAAAATGTCATCATCGTCCAAGATTGCAGCGACATGGTCAGGCACCGGTCTTCATTCCCATCGCAACAAGGCCATTGTCGCGATGGAAGCCAATGGTGAACATGAGTCAATATCCCGTTCATTCATCTCCGAGCTCATGGCACCACTTGAGGCCAGTCGTGAGGCCGAGTCGCCCAATTACATCACCAAAATCTACATCCTGGACTTCCTCCTTCGCTGCCTCAGCACAACCCCTAGAGAGCCGACCATTGCTCACTTGCTTCTTGGATTCAAATGCGATGTAGCCTCCATCACCATTGAGAGCAACGGTGCATTTTCGAACCAAACGTCTCTGTTCCACACCCTGCTCCGACTGGTGGTGGAGATCCCATCTGCGGACAGTGAGGGCATGCGACAGTGGCTGATTGCTATCAAGTCGAAGGTAATGCGTATTCTTCATATCCTTTGGAGTTCGCCGCTCTCAGCCCCCCTCGTGATTGGCGAACTGCGGACCAACGAGTTCCTATTTCACCTCCTTATCGGCGGAACTGTCATCCAGCCTGATCTTCTCTGGGAGGGACAGAATGTGGCGCAACTCCATTTCCCCCTGACTGCTGGAGCCGTGACACTGGTAGACTTTTTGACACTGAGAACCTTGGCACTCGAGTACATGGCCATGGAATTGTGCATGATCTCTCAAGGCAAGGTACCGAGCATGAAACGACGCATCTTCGACGCCTTGAACGGCCAAGTCATTGGGGACGGTGGCCAACCTATACAAACACCGACCGTGTTCGACTTGTTCGATTTCCTCCTGCCGGAAGCCATTTGGGAAATACCAACTCCGCCCATCCAGTTCTACAACGACATGGACCTCAGCGTCTGCTTGGAGAACGACGCCGATGGAAATGCTGTCTACAACGTAGATCGAGTGCGGGAGATACTGTTGCTGAAACGAGGCGAATCTCAAGGTCAGGGTGTCATCGTTTCAGCCCATGATCTTGCTGCCATCGAAAGGGAAGAGACGATGATCCTTGAGTATCTTGTTTCGACCAACCGCCAAAAACAAATAGCGACGCAATGCATCAAGGTAATGAGGTCGTGGACCAGGCTACTGCTTGTGATGATTGAGTGCAGTGACCACAAGGGCACGGCGCAAACATCATTCTTCCTGCAGGCTCTCCAGGCAGTACTGCCAACTCTTGAGGCGTTCGCATCGGACCGTCCAGGTGAGGCGCTTGAGCTGGCAACAATTGCCAGGGTGCTCCTGTTCAAGCTGGACCTGGGCAAGCAGGACCCGGCCGACAACAAGCAGGGCAAGTCCATTGGCAATCTCGTCAGCGACAAACTCTACCAATTGTTCCAGATATGCTTGCAGGCCATCGGAAAGTGGGCCGGCACTCCGCAGCTCCGGTCGATATATTATGAGATTTGCTATCGATATCTCACCGGCATGTCCGAACAGGGAGGAGGCATGGACTCGTCACGGCCCAAGATAACCAAGACGATTCAGATCTATGGCGAACGACTGATCAATGTTATTTGCGATGACGCTTACTGCGGCGAGCCCAGTTGCCAATCTTCCGCTCTGGTGCTGCTCAGCGCTCTGGTTCATGTCGGTCGTCAAGAAAACGACAATCACGTTGTTGAGACGCTCAATCGACTCAACTTCGTCGGCATTCTCGTCGACTCTCTCCGCAACCTGATGCAAGAGTGGCATAACGCACATGCTTCAGGTAAGATTGCCCCTTTTAACTCTATGCACACTACCCGCTCGTCCATCACACAGCAAATCACTAAGTCATCCCTGGCGACAGGCCATACAGATCAACGAAACTACCAAAATGCCCGCTTGGCCCTCCTTCTCCAGATAGCCCAGTCACGGACGGGCGCCAAGTACATGCTCTACGCCAACCTCTTCCGCACCGTGGACACATCAGGCCTCTTCACCGCCGACCCCGAGCTCCAAAGCGACGCCCAAAACTCGCAGGCCTTGGAGCAACACTATGATCTCTTGGCCAAGGTGGTCCGCATCGTGGGCGCCGCGCTGCTCAGCAGAGGCAGCCACAACATCATACAGGGACGCAAATTCCTCATCGATCACCGCATGCTGGTGACACATACCCTCAAGAGGAGCGCGGGCATCGGCGGTGGTGCAAGCAATGGCGTTCTGGACGAGAAAGTGTGTGATCTCGCAGAGGCACTTATGGTCGTTATTATGGCCACAGGGTTCCTGGAGTACGAGAACGAGGCGGTCATGGAACCGGCCCGATCAAACCACGCGCTCTTTCACTGAGATTAAACTACACTGATGGCCGCGAGGTTTGACCTTGACAAGGGAAAGATTGTGTACAGCGAACATTGAGATTGAGAAGAGAGTTGGAAGAATTGCCGAGTCTGGGAAAGCTTTCTTTTTATTCTTCTCCCAAAATAGGGCATGAGGAATATTGCGTTGGAGGGGGGGGTGGGGGGGTGAGAAGGGGGGGTGGCGTAAAGAAAACGCAAAGGGTAATGAATGTATGGCGCCCTTGATTTTTTTTTTTTTTTTTTTTTTTTTGCGGCATTGAAAAAAAAAAGGGCAGAGCCAGTCGTGAACAATGATCTTGGTGGCTTCAAGATGAGAAACACTTCTACGTTATGTTTTTGGACAAGGGGACGAGATACTGTCCAGCATTTTAAAGTAAAAATGGTACGGTTTACACGCGGAAAAAAGTCGCGCGAGAATGACCTTTGTTCGTGTTGTGAATGCTGTCTACTATGCGCATCCCTTCATGATACATACACCATCGTGTCCCCCGCGGGACATGGCAGAGCAGATGTGTAGATATGCTTCCGGCCGACTTCACGAGATGTTGTCAGCCTTCCGCTTCCCCTTTCTCGTGGATGTCATGAGTTTCAGCTCCAGGGGCCAGAAGCCCTTCGTCTTGGTGCTGTAGGCGGCCCTCGATTTGACGTCGATTTTAGCCCGACACATTGGGCATTTGTTCTTGGTCGCTTCCACGTGCAGCGAGGAGTGTAGGCACTGGGCGCAGTATAGGTGGCCTGGGAGGGAGACACGGAGGGGTTGTCAGTTTTAGAAGGGGGCGAGTAACATGGGGGGTAGAGAAGCAATGCGTATAGAGTATTGGAAAGACGTTGTGTGTTGTGGCCTTTTGTGCGAGGTGGGAAGTTGGGTTTGCGAAACTCACCGCAGTGGGTTACGGTTAGAGTCGAGGCGTCGTCCATGCAGATTACGCACTGGAACTTGGAGATCTTGATCCTGTTGTCCTCTTTGGGTGCGGGGGGCTTATTCAGGGCTTCGGGAACGTCAGTTGCCTCGGTCAGGTCTATGGTCGTCAAGTCCTCGTCGCGGACTGAGTGCACGTCTTTCGGCATGATGATGCAGTCTGCGAATAGGTCGTCGTCTGATATGGGCTGTCTGTCTGCTAATTGCCCCGCGTGCGATGTTCTTTGTGTTCCATCTCCCAGAGGCGACGTGTTGCACTCGACGGGCACGGGTACGGGCTGTGCTCGGGGCGGCGGCGGCGGCGGCATCATGTCTGGGAAGGAGCCGACTGAGCTTTGGGGCAAAGGCTCATCCCCGTCCTCATTGGAAAGGGGACAGGGCTGAGATTTAACCAGAGTCGAAGAGGGAGGCTGGGTTGTTGTTGTTGTTTTTGTTGTTGTTGTTGTTGTTGTTGATGATGATGAAGGTGCTACAAACACAGAGCTGTAGGCTGCGGCGCGGCGAGGCGAGGCGGCAGAAGCAGCGGAGCTGGTGGCGGGGTTGACGACGGCGGCTGGGAGAACCGTCGTGAAAGACGGGTAGCTCGAGGGCGAGGAGAATTCGTGATCGGCAAGAATTGTCCAGAGCTCGTCGTCTGCGTCGCCGAAGCTAAGCCGATTTGCCGTGCTGTCGGCGGATGACGGGTTGTTGATGGCGATGGTGTCGTCGGTCCACTGGACGGGAGGGTTGAGTGAGCGCGAGCAGGAGGCGTTTTGACTTCGTCGCCGCGGCGGCGTGGTGGGTGGGATGGCTGAGGGGGCCGCGATGTCGGAGCGTGATGCACCTTGTCTCGACGTGAAGGAGGATGGCGGCGGCGGCGGCGGCGGCGGCGGCGGCGCAGACAGATGATGTCTGGGCGAGGACGATCGGACGGCGGGCCGGCAGTTTGCAGGCAGCGGTGGCAGGATCGGCGGTGCACGAGAGGGCTGGGAAAGACGATTGGGACTCGGGAGACGCGACGGGTCAATGAGGGGTGTCGAGACCATTGCCGCGAAGAGTTCGGGAGGGGATGGGTAGATGTCGTCGGTGCACCGATTTGGAGTACCGGTGCGTGGGCGGTGCGAGGAGAGTGTCATATAGCATCTATCGTATCGTATCGTATCGTGCCATGCCGTGTTTTGTCGTATCGTGTCGTTGTCGTTGTCGTTGTCGTTGGAATGGATGGATGAATATTCGTTGGGATGCGGTGCTCGCAGATCTTGGTACTGCGGACGTATTCGACGGCCCTTGACCGCGCGGAAGAGGGCAAGACGAAGGAAGTATGACACAATCTGTGGAGGCAAAGATACAGGGCGATGCAAACTAGACGACCACGTCAATATTTCCATAAAAACGTATTTTCGCTGCGTTGTCTTGCCGTGTGTCGTTAATTCGTCCGTCTGTCTACTACTACATACTAGTACTTAGTAGTACTAACGTACTAAGTAGTACTTAGTACTGTAAGTACTACTACTACTACTACTACTACTACTATTACTACTACTACTACGTAGTAAGTACTAGTAGTAGTACGTAGTGGCAAAATGGCCGAGGTTTTAGTCTTCGGGGATTGCGGCGGGGCGGGGCCAGTTCTTGGCACCCTGACATCCAATAAATCCAGCCAACCAGAGCGGCGCAACTACTCTCTATCCAGACTGAAAGACGAACAGGCGAACATCTGTGCATCAGATCGGCTCCACGTCTCATTTCTGGATGGGGACTAGTCCCTCTCCTGGCGCGACCACGGGCAAAGGCGGGCAAAACTTCTATTACGCAGACCACTTGGCGACTTTGCATCGATCGAACCATCAAACCTCAACTAGCCTGCCCATCCTGTTCAACCCGACACAGTTTTTCACCCTCTGGCACAACCAAGCATCCCGATTCCAACAAAGCAAAGCGTAGGAGAACCGCACTGGTGATGCAGCGCTGATGAGTTCCCTGTGCTCCGCTGCTGGCCGTGTCCAGCATGCCTCGACTGCGGGCTTCGTACGCAATGCTCTCTGTCCGGCGCATCGTCGCTTGGCCTGGCGAGTCCATGTTCGCCGCCTGGCTGAGGTGGCCCCGAAACAATCCTCAAAGAAGCCTCGCAGCTTGGCAAGTATGCAACCAACGGTGCCCGAACTTCCGTCTGCGTGCCTTTTCTCTCAGGCCAATTAGTAATCGTCCCCCGACACAGTCCCGTCCGAAGCAAGATACAACGAGATTGGCGTCCAACAACTGAGCTCGCACGTTTTTGACCAAATCTTTCCTAATGGATGCGAGCCCCCTCCCAAGGAACTCGTCAAGCTCTCAAAAGATCACTTGCGACGACACGACTTATTGGGGAGAAACACCGATTCGTCCGGGCCTATAGCATTCGACCTACCTCGTCTTGAGGGGCACACTCTCGATGAGCACTTCTACAAGCTCGGTTCCGAATCCGCGGAGCCTTTCCTGTCGTATGCGAAAACGTTTGCGAGTCAAGACTGTCCGCCGCAGCCGAAAAAATGGGTGAGAAGGAGCGGGTGGACGAAATATTATCCGGATGGACAGACCGAGGCCGTGGAGGCGCCTGATGAGAATATGTTGTGCTTCGATACAGAAGTCTTGTACAAGCAGAGCCCATTTGCCGTCATGGCTTGCGCCTCGAGTCCTACGGCTTGGTATGCCTGGCTCTCCCCGTGGCTCTTGGGAGAGACAGAGAATAAACGGCAGCTCATTCCTCTCGGCGATCCAACCAAGAACCGAATCGTTGTCGGACACAATGTGGGCTATGATCGAGCCAGAATCCGTGAAGAGTATGACCTGACGCAGTCGCGGACCGCTTTTCTCGATACCATGTCGCTACACGTTGCCGTCAATGGAATGTGCTCTCAACAACGGCCAACCTGGATGAGGCACAAGAAGAATCGCGAACTTCGCGAACGAGTGGCCAGCCAGACTCCCGATCATGAGCTGGCGGAACTATTGCGCAGCGGAGGCGCGCATGAAGAAGAGGAAGAACTGTGGGTGGAACGGAGCTCAGTCAACTCCCTGCGAGATGTGGCCAAATTTCACTTGGACCTATCGATTGACAAGGCTGTCCGAAACGACTTTGGCGAGCTCGATCGAGCTGGCATTTTGGCCAAACTGGATGCGCTCCTCGAATACTGCGCCACTGACGTGGCCATCACTCATCGGATATATCGGATAGTATTTCCCAACTTCCTCGAGGTCTGTCCTCATCCCGTCAGCTTCGCCGCGCTGCGGCACCTTGCGTCCGTCATTTTGCCGGTGAATAGGTCTTGGGATGCATATATTGCCAATGCCGAAGCCACATATCACAAACTATCCGAAGCTGTGCAAGAACGGCTGGTGGGCTTGGCAGAGAAGGCTCTCGAAATCAAGGATGATCCTGAAAAGTGGCAGAATGATCCGTGGATGAAGCAGCTGGATTGGTCCGGACAAGAAATCCGTATGGTCAAGGGGAAACGAAAGGATGATCCACCGCGACCGGCGGCCCGTCAGAAGAAACCCGGGATGCCCAAATGGTACAAAGCTCTCTTCGCCAAAACCGATTCTCCCATCAACATTACTGTGAGGACCAGAGTTGCGCCCATTCTTCTAAGACTGGCCTGGGATGGAAATCCACTGTTTTGGTCTGAAAAATATGGGTGGACTTTCCGGGTGCCCCGCGGCGAATCAGAGAAGTATTCGTCAAAGCAAATGATCAAGTGCGAGTTTGATGATACAGAGCCGTCGTTCCGAGACGACATGGATCATGATTTCTTCAAGCTCCCCCATAAAGATGGACCGACCGCTCGATGCACGAACCCCATGGCCAAAAGCTACTTGAGCTACTTTGAAAAGGGTTTGCTCTCGTCGGAATTTGCATATGCCAAAGAAGCGCTCGAGATGAATTCTTCCTGCTCCTACTGGATCAGTGCAAGGGACAGAATCATATCGCAAATGGTCGTGTATCAGAGCGACCTGCAGGCGTCCTGCGAAACAGAGGGAGGGGCAAGCGAGCCCAAGGAGGAAGACGGCTTCATTCTGCCGCAAGTTATTCCCATGGGAACAATTACTCGGCGCGCCGTGGAGCGTACCTGGTTGACGGCCAGCAACGCCAAGAAGAACCGCGTGGGCTCCGAGCTCAAATCCATGGTCAAGGCTCCCAATGGTTACTGCTTCGTGGGGGCAGACGTGGATTCCGAGGAGCTCTGGATTGCCAGCTTAGTGGGTGATGCCACCTTCAAGCTTCACGGTGGCAACGCCATCGGTTTCATGACACTCGAAGGCACAAAGGCTGCGGGAACAGACCTGCATTCCCGTACTGCGGCTATCCTGGGCATCACAAGAAATGATGCCAAGGTCTTCAACTACGGCCGAATCTATGGCGCCGGCTTGAAATTTGCCGCCACACTCCTACGTCAGTTCAACCCCGATCTATCCGAGAAGGAGACAATGGAGGTGGCTTCCAAGTTATACGCCAACACCAAGGGCTCGAAAACAAATCGAAAAATCATCCACAACCGACCATTCTGGCGCGGGGGGACGGAATCGTTTGTCTTCAATAAGCTCGAAGAGTTTGCGGAACAAGAACGACCGCGAACGCCTGTCCTGGGTGCGGGCATTACGGAGGCTCTCATGAGCCGCTTCATCAGCAAAGGCGGTTATTTGACGTCACGAATCAACTGGGCTATTCAGTCCTCCGGCGTCGACTACCTCCACTTGCTCATCATTTCCATGGACTTTCTCATTCGGAGGTTCAACATCAATGCGCGCTTGGCTATCACGGTGCATGACGAGATTCGATATCTCGTCAAGAACGAGGACAAGTATAGGGCGGCCATGGCTCTGCAGGTGGCCAACATCTGGACCCGGGCCATGTTTGCCCAGCAAGTCGGCATTGATGATTTGCCTCAGTCGTGCGCCTACTTCTCTGCTGTGGATATCGACCACGTCCTTCGTAAAGAAGTCGATATGAACTGTATTACACCGAGCCATCCCACTCCGATACCACCGGGAGAAAGCCTAGATATCAACACGCTTCTCGACAAGGGCCATGAAGCATTCCTCGATCCGACCACCGTGCCCGACGAGAAGTACGCCCCACGCCTCGAGGGCATCGAGTATACCCCACGCACGCCTGTGATGAAATCAATCCAAGACGCCACCAGCAATCATTTATGGCTCACCAAGGCACAAATTATCGACAACGACAACGAACTGGCCGAACTAATCAAGGATATGAAGAAGAAACAATCGGGCAACACGGCCAAAGGATATCAGATGACCGGTCGAAGTTTAAAGAAAGTGCTTCCTTACCACTCACACCCTCAGTTTGTACCCATGGAGGAGCCCATGTCCGTTTCAGAGGCCCTGAAACCGAATTACAAATATGCTAGCCATGACAAGGGCAGATGGTCTTTCTCGAAAGGCGCAAACAGGAGTCACAGCCCAAGCACGGGTCTATGATGAACATGTACGGATCTGATCTGCTGTATTACTACTTTTTTTTCTGCTCGTTCTGAATGGGCAACCATTCATTGTTTTTTTTTTTTTTTTACAATCTTTTTTACCAGTTCTTCTTGAATGGGATGATGAAGGAGGAAATGTGGGAATGTTTTTTTTTTTTTTTTGGTTATGTGTCTTGTTCTTGATGCAGGCAGCCAGGCGACAGTTGTACAAGGCGTTGTGATTTAATTTGATCCCTCATTGGCCGGCATGTTGAAGCCGTACATTCTTTGCTTGCATCTTTTTTTAATCAAGTTTTAACCAAGGAGGGCCTCCTCACCTTATTTTTAGAGGAGACGAAAATGGAAAATTGGATTTCTTTTTTCTTTTTCGCGTTTCCCGTGTTTGTCGCCCATCTCATGCTTAAGTGTGCTGGCGGACCACGAGATGCTGTTGTTCGTTCATGGTTCACGGCACGGCACTTCAAGAAACCAGGATGTCCAGAACGGAAACCCTTCCTTCCCTCATGTGCCGAATAAAAAGCGGGGCGCATGTGCGTCGCATACGTGCATACGTCACACGTTGCACGGCATAGAGACGAAGAGCAGGTGGGGGACGTCATGTTCACGCAGACGCACCTTCCTCCCGCATCATCACGTCCGTCAGTCCAGTAGTGGGGGTTTTGACTTGGAGCTCGGAATCCTGACCAAACGCTTCCACCTCTCCTGCGAGCGCGAGAAAACGAACTCGTCAGATAAAATTTCAAATCGACGCACAGCATAGATATCGAGAGCAGAGACGCCAGCGAACTACCCCCCCCCCCCCGCGTGTCCAACACTCATTTCAGCCGCCGAGCTGTCTTGTCTGTGCAAGGCCCCGGTTCACTCAGCTTCATAATGGAGTCTCCGGAACCGACGGCAAAGCCAACTACAGAGGAGGCCATTCAGCGCCTCAAGGAGTCCCGGCCGCCGGCGACGGATAAGTTCACCTACCTGACCATTATAGACAAATCCCTGTCTTCGAACATTCTACCCGCTCTGGAAGAAATCTTGCAAGATGTCGAGCTCACTGGTGATATTGGCTGGGATCTCGTCGAGATGCTCATCAACATTCCCGGAAGCGAAGGGTGCTTGGAGATCATTGCTCGACTGGGCAATCCTCGCGAGGTCATTCTCAAGGTTTTACAAGTCATGGAATCGACGACGGGTGAAGGCGAAGGTGATTCCGAGGGGAATAAATACTTCGTCACACTTTGCGGCATGCTTGGCATCCTGCACAAGAGGCTTCAGGTGAAAGCGCCATCGCGATTCCTCCACAGCACCCTGGACACGGTGTATCGATCCTACGATCCCGCCCATGCTGAATCAACAGCCGCAATCATATCACTTTTACAGTCTCTCTCTGCTCAGAAAAGACCTCCGCTGCCAACAAGGCAGTCGAGCACAGTCCTGGAGACACCTATGCACACTGCCGATGGTGCAAGGAGCGCACCAGACCCCGAAGCCGAAAGAACGGACAAGCCCGATGCCGATGAGACTCGCATCATCAAACATCTGTTGCAGTCATTCATTACCTGCGTCATCGAGGCATATGTCAACTCGAACAATTTAGAATGGGCGAGTCGAGTCCTGGAATATACACACCCGCAAAGGATAATACCAGGGAAAAGAACCATGATGCAGGCTTTCAACGAAGAGAGTGACTTGCGCGCCAAAGATGCCCTGGTTGGCCAGTTAGCGGTGAGTCGCGTTTGCCAGAACATGAAACGCAGAAAATGAGGAAAATAAGAAGGAGACTTTCCGGTGTATTGAACTAATCCAATGCCCAAAAGGCCGTCGCAGGTGATCTTGGCTTCACGAATATGACTTTTCCCGAATTGCAAAGTATACTCGAAGCTCCCGCCGTGAGAGACCCGCTCGCGATTGACTTTGATCCGTCAAACATCGACGACATCAAACTTTCTGGCGGCGGCCTGCTTTGCCTTATCGCATACTGGGTGTTTGCGGCTGATGTATTTGATGCACATCAATCTCTCCCAGCGATGTACATGTTTCCAGATCACCACACCTTGTTGAAGCATTACATAGGCGAAAATCCTCAGTCGGAAATCCTCAATAGCCCGGGCACAATGGAGGCTCTGATAGTTCTTGCTATTTGGCTGGATGGCCAGAACAACAAAATGGCGGCAGGTGGCAGCGCCAGCTCGGACGCCAAGGAAAATTTCATGTCATACCATCACCTCATCACGCTCGTCTCCGTTTTTCACCCCAACGTGCTTGTTCGCAACGCCTCAACGGTTATCGCCGGTTCGATCCTTCATTCCAACCCCGACGAGGACGACAGACTGTCGATCCTAGAGGATCTTTTGGAAAATTGCATGTTCTCGTCTCTACAGGCTTGTGCAGTCTCGTGGCTCCGCGAGGAAATCATTGCCGCGCGCAAGAATAAATCCAGAGGCCGTTTCAGCAACCCTGACTGTTTCGACACCATACAGTACAGTCTCTTCCCTAGCTTGACGTATCTAAAAGAGGCGGATATAGAGACATTGCTCGAATTCTGGGCAGAAGGCTCTCCGTTTCATCTCCAGGTTGCCAACTTGGCGCTCTTCTTATTTTCAAGCGACTACAAGGATCTCGCGCCCGCTGGAATGGCGGCCTCGGTTGAGCACAGATATGTGCAGCCCCTCCTGCAGGCGGCGACGAAGATCATAGATGCCTTGAACAAAGGGGAGATCGAGCAGCCCAGCGACCACAAGGGCGCGGTGCTGGAGCTCACAGTGTTGAAGGACCGACTAGAGCGGGTGCCCCTACAGTGAGTGAGGGCATGTATGTGTATTTTATCAGTACCGCCATTGAGGCAACGCTAGTTAGTAGTAGTTGCCCGGTTTCTGGGTCTCGGTGTCGTGCCCGTCGCAGTGCTGTCTGCCTATTACTCCAGGCACAAGCCGCCCGCGCCCATGTATCCTCGTCCCACCTTGCGGTTCAGGAGGACCTGGCACGTCGAAAAATTCTGGTCGACTACAACCCATTTGCTCCTTGTTCGTGACAGAAGTGCGATCGTCTCATATTCGGGCGTGTCGCGTGCCTTCTGCGTGCGGCACCAGGGGACAAGACCAAGGTGCCCGTGGCAAACGAATGTCCTACCGCCTCCTATCGCGCCCTGAGTCACGACGTCGATCCCCATCCCGCCTGTCGTCTCGATACCGGTCCCTATTCCTGTCCCCATCGCCACCCCTATCCCTATCTCTATTCCTCTCCCTGTCTCTGTCTCTGTCTCTGTCTCCGTCGCCGGTCCTCTCCCTCTCCCTCTCCCTCTCCCTCTTGTAGCTATCCTCTCGACCCCTACCCTCCTTCCTCCGGCTCTCCTCTCGTCTGTAATCCGATAGTCTGGGCCTCGACTTCGCCCCGCCAGCCTTCTGCCCCCATCCGCCCAGGTCCTCTGCGTCCTTGAGCTCGGTGGCCCCGAGGCCCAGTCGGGCGGGACGCCTCCGCACCTCCTTGACCTTCGGGCCAGTGGGATCCCCGTTCCAGCCCATGCCGCGGAGGAGAGCCGCGCCAAACTCCTCCACGGGCATGGCCTCGTAGTCCTCCAGTGTGGAGGCCGCGCCTGCGCCGGCCGCGTCACGCTTGTAGACCTGGTCTTCTGAGGGGGCCGGGATGGTCCTCTGCGGGGGGGGCTTGTTCCCCAGGAGGGCGTCCAGCGCTTCGTCATCGGCGCTCCGCGTCTTGTCCTCGGGGGGGGGCTGCCGCCGCGGGAGGGCGTTGTCGTCGGTTCTTCTGTCGGGGGGGGGGTCTGCGCCGTCTCCGGATCCGCGTGCCGGGAGCGTGAGGCCCCATTTTGGGCTCGAGTCCCCGTCCTCGCGGGCGTGTGGCCTCTCCGCAGGGGATCTGCCGCCGCGAGGTGAGTGGTCCGGCCGTTCTTCTAGTTCTTCTTTCGCGGGAGGATACTCGCCCCCCCGCTGGGCCTTCAGCTCGGCGCGCCAGTCGCGATTCGCCTGCCTTGCGATGACGTACTCCCGTGGCGGACGTCGATCCCCTCCCGTCCTGCGCTCCGTCTCGGCGCCGTCGCGACCAAATGCGGTGATTTTCTCAGCTTTTCCGTCGTTGCGGCGCCGACGCTGCCCGTCAGAGCGGGCGTCCGAGTCGGATTCGTCCCCGAGGGCTGCGGCGGCTGTCGTGCTGGTCTTCTCGCGTGGGCGCTTGCCGAGGGTCGAGAGGGGTGGTCTGGTCGATGTGGATGATCCGAGTTTTATGGCTATGCGGGCGGGCTTGCTTGGGTCGGACATGACGTCGTCGACGGGTTGTCCTGGGCTGTGGATGATGTTGATGGTTTGTTGTCTGTTGCCGCAGATTCGAGGTTTCCTTCCGCGATGGGAGAAGGAAATGTGGGGCCTCTCTGTCGAGACACACACACAAAGAGGCAAGAGGGAGGCCCGTACTTGGAACTTGGGGCTCTTACATCATCGACGGTGCTTACGAACTATGCTATGACATTGACTGGGCTTTGCGCATGGACAACATCAACTGTTTAGGAGGATGGCAATTTATATTCTTTTTAGTACAAAGGTGCGTTACGTTGTGCTGCACACACATCGTCCTCATTTCTAGCTACGGCAGCAGCAACATCAACAGCAGCACTCTGTCGTTAGAATGGTGGGGGGGACGAGTGTTGAAAAGAGGGGAAACGCAGCCTCTCTGCTAAATGGATCGTGCTAAGCTAATGAAGAGCAAAACAATGTTGAAGCCATCACAGCTCGGTCTCACAAGCAATCCCCACCGAAAAAGGCTTTCCCCCCCGCTCTCTGCCTTCTCTCGTCGCACTCTCCAACAGTCTCTTCTCTTCGCTGCTGGTGGCTCGTGGTCTGTATCCGACATGTGATACGCGCGACAGCATCTTTAAATTGCAGGGCTGCACACCATGGCTACGCCGCTCGATGTGGTGTTGTGGATTACGAACAGCTAGGGGCCTACGCCTTGCCATAAGGCTGTGTGTATAGAAGCTACTCTGTACTACGTATATGGTTCTCGAGTGGCAAACCCCAGTCTGTAATACAAGACCTATCGTTTCTGCCTGGCTTGTCCAATCCTGGCAGCATCCGCTTTGGTGGGATGCTTTGCTCGTTCCTGGGATCTCACTTCTTCGGCAGAACTAGACGACCGCTTGCGCTTTATCATTGGCTGTCGCCTTGTTTTCACACCATCGTCTAGACGTGGTGGTTCCTGTTCCTTCTGCCACCTCGGGAGAAGGAGAGTGTTGATTGTAGCAGCAGGTCAAGCCTTGGGCAACTCATCTGTGGCAAACCCGTAAATGTCAATTGTTAGCGATTGGTCGGGATTCAAGACACCGCCATGGCATGAGCGACAAAGAAAACCTAATAACACGTTAGTGCGGTTCAACAAACGCCGGCAGACGATAGTGAGTTACCATTTTATGGACATGCTCTGACGCTTCTAACGTAAGACCATCATTGGACTCAGTAAACTTAGGACGCCACAGAGATACTATATATAGATGGTTTGTCGCGGTAACCAATATCAATGCCAACCACAAGCTTCGTGCCGCCATTTGAATAGAGAATGTAGTCCTCTGCAAGCTTTCCTAGACCTTTACTCTCCTGAGAATATGACACCTCAACTTCTATACCAGGATACCTTGCCCCAGATTAACGGAACTGGATATCTGGCTCACGCTTTATTGGGCCGTTCTCGTCATCTGTCTCCGCAAGAAAGATGCGGGAACCTAGGACGCTTGTGACGTTTCTTGCAAAGGGTTTCGCTTTATTACTGAGGCTGCTGGCAATCCTATTTACTTCTTTACAGATGTCGTCTCTGAAATAGATGGCGAATATAGTTGTGACATGTTGAAGGCTCAGGAATTGTAAATCGGCTGCGCTAGGCAGACTCATAGTCGAATCTTCTGAATATTCGCTCCATCATTTATAGAGTTTGCGGTACTGTTCCCGGTCGCGGGAAACGTGTGGTAAGCTCAAAGACTTCGCGCTTCAGATGGACGTTTATGTATCTGAAGGTCGGAGAATCGGTGTTCGCTACCTTCGTCTTCGCTATCCACAATTCAAAGGTCTATGTTGACACGATATCCTTCAGATAAGGGTTTTCTGTTGCGAAATTCGGGCGTGGCCACGCCACAATAATTGATGCCTTAACCCACCCCCCCTTGTGTCTTAGGCGGCAGCAGGTGGTAAGGGGGAAGAGAGCTTGATTTATTGAGCATGGCCATGGTTGATGGCATGTTAGTGTTGGCATCGGGGTCTTCATCTGATGTGAAGGATTGGAATAGCCAGGCAGAAGCGATGGGTAGGTTTGGTATTAATATGAGGAATGGAGCTTACTACTCTGGGACAATTCCAAGTACTAGCATCTTGGAACTTGCTACTATTACGTAGTACTAATTAAACGAATATTTAGTTCGGACCGGAGCGGATTATTGATTCGGCGAGAGGCTCGGGCTGGCCCTGCTCAGCTTGTCATATGTCTATGTATGTCGCCGGAACAGAGCCTGTGACCAAAAGCCAAAAGGGGGGGGTGCCTACAACCTTAGACTCATTAGTGCAACACCTACGTTGCGTCGCATTGAGACGAATGTTTGCTTTTTTTGCGGCCGTGAAAAAGACTAAATGAACTAACTGCCCTGACTCCTGACTTTGACATCCCTATCGGTTCCGGAAGTGTGGTCGACGAAAGAGTCGAGGCCCGGAATTGAAGACATGAGCATTTAGACACAATGATTCGGGTCTCCGTCTCCTCGTTCAAAAGCTCTTTCCGGGCTGACACCGGGTCCAAGTCCTGGTCGTCTCTACATGAAGTGTTGCGCTGAGACATGGCTGCGATGATGCATCTGCCCGAACCTCCTGCTTTGGGATTGGTTTCGAGATCGTCAGGCTTCGGAGCAGCGTCAATCGTGGAACCCCATACTTGGGTCATTCTCGACGAGGGAAACGATGCAGTCCGTGAATTGTGCAGTCACCAATCTAGTACGAGCATTGAGCGATAAAGTTTGACGACCGTTGATCGTTGCTCATCACAGCCGCCCGTCATTAGGTTCGTGGTCGTTTAAAATCCGAACCTGGCAGAATGCGGATTCATGAGTAGCGGTGCATTCTTTGCTTTCTCACATGTATCGGGACGCCGGAGCAGCCTGAGCAGAGGTGCCGGGGGGACGAATGAAGTTCAGCCAACAATTGCCGTGGAATGTGGCTAAAGTCAGATTGCGTGCCCAATGTCCGTGTAACTTTGCTCCCTAGCACTTGCTACACAAACTGCTCTCCGCGGAAGCAAGGAAGGCATGACCCGTAGACGAACCAGGGGCCGCTTGCTGTGGCTGCCGGAATCCTGGATGTACGCTGTACGTAGTACGAAAGCGGCGCCCCAGCATGACCGCCCCATCACGTGACTCGTGTTTGACACAGTGCGGGCCACGTAGTCGAGGTGGCGACCCTGTTTCTGGGCACCACTCACCACTGCACCAGTAACCAGGACGGCCGCGGCATCAAGAGCCCGCCGAGCTAATTCCACCACCGCTAGCTTCAAGTGCTGACCCAGCCTGGGCCAGGCTGGCGTGTGCCTCCGCTTGCCCCCCCCCCCCCCCCCCAAACAGCCATCACCGCCCGACAAATTTTTGGATGCCCCTTCTCACGCATAGTGACTCCCTCACAAGAGGCATCAACAAATCCATCAACGCAGCCCCAATCACGACCGCTTGCATCATCGTGCATTCGATTTTCCTTTCTCCAACCCCTCTCGTGGTTCCCTGTGCATCTGTTTGGACGTCAAACGGATGTCGCCGTCGCCGGTGCCATGACTGAGGTCGGGCAAGCCGACTTGTCGAGGCTCCTTCAAACAAAGCGCATCGAGTACAGGTAATTATGGTCTCGTTGGAAACTGCGAATTTTTCCGATTCTAACGGTATTATTTTTGCCATACTAAACCGATCCAGTGCAATCGTGACGTCGAGAAAGCGCAAGCTTCGTGAGCTTTTCGCGGTCGCCACCCATGTCGACACATTGCCAAACGATGCCTTCGCCAACCCCGACGCGCCAGCGCCCACTTCGGCGGAATGGAAGTTCTTGCAAGCAAGCGACATCACACAGTATGTTCATTCTTGGAAATTTCAACATGGAAAATCCTGTCGCCGACCTTGTTATCGGGGTGTCTTGCTTGTTATTGGTGAAAAAACATCGACTTAGACGATTTGGTTTTGCGCGATTCAATAGCCATATGTTTTACCTACAACTTATGCCGGTCGACTAGGCTAATACTTCCCCCTTCCTCTTCCTTACAAAAATAGGGGCAGGTCATTGAACGAGTCCAACATTCCCACCAGACAGATCCCGTCATTGGAGCAACTAAAGCGATCGCTGGCGTCACGAATCAGCATCACAACCACTCAACCGTCTGCGACGCCCACACCTGCGCCTACGCCAATCGAGAATGTTAAAAGGGATACTCCAGTTAGAACTCTGTCACCGGCTGTTCCTTCTTTGAAAATTAGGCCGAGCCTGTCGGGCAGTCGGCCGAGCTTGACGCCGGCAAGCTCCACGCCCGGAACACCCCTTTTTCCATCGTACAAGGCATCTCAAAGCCCGGGTCCTTCTCTTAAACAGCAGATCAACGCATCATGGTCTACGTCTCCTGCCATCGTCGATGATACCAATAAACCCAAGACTCAACCGGGCGTACGCGCCAATGCCGAATCGACAGCTCAACCATCAACTCCTCAGAAGATACAATGCGAGACGAAAGCGCCTTCATCGGTCGGTACCACCAACGACGGCATCGACCACCATGCGACTACACCAGCTATGCCAGACAAGGCTGGCCATCCCTCTGAGAGTATAATGGCCACAGCGAGCTCCCCGGTGCAACGGGCCAAGTCTGCCGAACCCGCATCCTCGCCGGCTTGCACTTCTCACAGCACGAATACTACCGCAATGCACGATTCATCAACATACACAAGTCCCGACGACGAAGGCTCAGGATGCCTTGATTCCTCGAATCCTTCTCGGCGGAAGTCGGACAGTTGCGGTGCAGGTCGTACAGGAAAGGCAACTGGAGTGCGTCAGCGAAACGCATCTGTAGGCGATGATTCTCTCCGCGAACCCAGCAAACAGACGACGACTGCAGAGCCCCAAACATCGCAGGAACCCGCAGAGGATGACACATCGGCAAAGACGAAGACACTAGAGCCTCTCGGCGCCACAAAACAACATTTGGCAGCGACTAGCAAGCCAAACGTTACTCGGATTTCTGACGGCCAGGGTGCAAGACTCGAAGGGATGGACATGGATACTGTGCTTCCTCAACCTCCGCAACCCCAAAGCCAAAAAGACCTGTCACCACGAATTTCGAACCTCTCTCCTCAAACCGCACCTACTCTCCCTCCTCTCACCTCAACCAGGGAACAGCAGCCAGACCTCCCATTCGCTGAACGTGCTATGACAAGGGTATCTTCTGGAACCATGCGTCTGAAGTCCGTCAACGAAACTATCGGAGGAAACCTATCACACCAGTCAAACACTCTGGACCGAAATATCGTCAAGGGTGCTCATGATCAATTGACACCTGTCACATCTACACCACAATCACCAGCTTCAAAGATCAAGCCCGGATACAGACGCGACAGATCAAGGGGCCAGGTCTCGACAGTACTCTTTGGAAAACATCCTAGACGGGCGGACGAGAAACCCGTTGTCTCAGGTCACAATGAAACTATGCATGCTTCAGACGACTACTACACACCACTCTTCGTGCACAACTTTACCGGATCATCCAACTGGATGCAACCTATTGAGAAGATTCTCTTCCAGGCGAACAAGACGATTGCAACACCCGATGCGAATCTCGTTATCCAGGACCATCAAGCTTGCAGGGTGCTAAGGAGGGTTTATCATCTGCAACAACACGACAAGTGGTCATTGCGACAGCCCAAACGGTGTCCAGAACCCGTACGGCCTCCCACACAATGGGATGTTCTCCTCAAAGAGATGAAGTGGATGCGTACCGACTTTCGTGAGGAGCGTAAGTGGAAGATGGCAGTCGCGCGTAACCTGGCCTATGCATGCGCTGAATGGCATGACGCAATGCCCGACGAACGCAAGGAGATGCAAGTTCTCGCCACCATCCCCCCCCGGACAACATCAGCAGCAGAAGGAGACGTTCCGGTGACAGACGTGGAGACAAATAGTGCAGAGAACCAACCGACCCCAGATCTCGTTCCCTCCGGAGACGTGGACTCGCCTCAAGCAGTCGACGAACTCAACGACGACTTTATCGAAACTGTTTCGCCGTCCATCATTTTTGCTCTGCAAGAAGATGATGTCGTTTTTGGACTGCGAAGAACGACGGCATCCGACGCCCTGCTCGATGAGCTCCCCATGTACGGGTCACCGCTCAGCGTGCCCAAAGCTGACATGGCCAATCCGGAGTATGACCCGGATGCGCACTGGCGCCGTCCCGCCTTGCCTCTCAGCAAATATGTCGAGGGCGAGATGAGGCTCACTACGCAAAAGGTGCCCGGAAGGCGAAGCAGGTTTGACTATGAGAACGAGGATTCGGATGATGATCGGGAGGGTTCCTTTGTGGCCAACCAGGCCGTCGACAATGCCCATCTTCCTCCATCCACCGACGAGGTCGCACTATTTCATCCTGACTCAAAGCATATCAGAGATCGCCTCCACGCAGGCCATCAGTTCAGGCCGCCTTCTGAGCACCCCATGCCCGTTCAAACCTTCTACGAGTGTCGAGGACCATCACAGTGGACTTTGGTGGAAGACGACGAGCTTCGCGGCCTGGTGCGGGAGTACTCTTACAACTGGTCGTTGATCTCCAACATGCTGTCTACCAGGTCACGGTTCCAGTCAGGGGCCGAGAGGCGAAGCCCCTGGGAATGCTTCGAGAGATGGATCAATCTGGAGGGACTCCCGGCCGACATGCAGAAGACGCAATACTTCAAGGCCTACAACACCCGGATTGAAGCTGCCCAGCGGGTAATTGCACAACAGAATCAGATGGCAGCGCAGCAGGCCGCCACCTCGGGCACTGCTGTTGCGCCAGTGCGCCGAAGACCGTCCACGCCACTTCGCGTAGAAAGGCGACGGAACCAGAAACATCTGACTCTCATTGATGCCATGAGGAAGCTGGCGAAGAAGAGGGAGACGACCATTCAGAAGCAGCAACACTCGGCAGCGCAGAGCTCGGCCAACAAGAAGAGCAACGACACAATCGCACAACGTCCGAAAAAGACACCAAGGGACTACAGCATCCTTCGCTGGGAGCGGGACCAAGCCCTGGCCGAAAAGATGGCACAATACGCACAGAGACAGGAGGCTCAGCGACGAGCTGCCCTGCAAGCTCGGGCACATGGTCAACAATCATCTCAGGCGGCCGCCCTAGCCGGTCAATCAGGCGCAGGAGCAGGAGGAGCCACGGGAGTGACAGGCGCTGGAGCGACTGGTCCGACCGGACAAGCGGCTGCAGCTCAGGGACAGAATGCCAATACTCTTCAGGGCGGCGGCAATGTTCAGGCTGCTGCAGTCGCCCGTCCGAACATCCCGAGCCAACTGGCGGCAGCAGCAGCAGCGGCCGCGGCGGCGCAAGGTAGGCCTCGAGGGTCGATGCAGGCGACGGTCAACGGCGTGGGAGCTGCCGGAGTGCAAGTTCAGATGAATGGAGGGTTGTCGGCGCATACTCAGATGACGGCGGCTCAGCAGGCTCAAATCCAAGCTGCCTTGCAGAACCAGCAGAGGATGGCAATGTCCAACCAGCAGCCAGATGCGAACATGATGCTTCGTGCTCAACGCATTTCCGAGCAGCAGCGGGTCCAGATCCATCAAGTGCAGCACCAGCATGTTTCACAGCAACAACAGCAACAGCAACAACCTCAGCAGCAGCAGCAGCAGCAGCAGCAGCTACAAGCCAATGCAGCAACCGCTGCTGCTGCTGCTGCTGCTGCTGCTGCTAGTCAGCACAACTCGCCGCCGCTGCGGAACGGCATCAACGGCATCAATCAGCAGAATTTCATGACAACTGCGCAAGCCATGATGGCACAGTACAACGTATCCGCAAACACCGGTGCCAACGGGCATGCCTCACCGCCAGCAAATGGCCTGCATATGCCCGCTTCTGCGAACGCCACCTCTCCAGGGCAGAGAATCCACACGGGGCTCCCTGCTCCGGTTGCAGCTCAACTCGCCGCGCTGGAGGGCTCGTTCAGAACAAAGAACCCGAGCCTATCCCCGGAGCAGGCGCGTCAGCTGGCCACGGAGCACCTGACGCGAATCATGATGGCCCAACGACAATCAGCCATGAACTCTGCCGCTGGGGGGGGTGGACAAAGCGGTCTTGCGAACAGCATTGTGGCGACGACGAGCCCTCATCAATACGCGGCATTGCTCCGTCAGCAGCAGCAGCAGCAGGAAGCGCTCCAGCAGCAGGCGCAGCAGGCGCAGCAGAAGGCAGCCCAAGCTCAGCGGCGCGCCGGCAGCCAAGCGTCTCCCACTCCCACTCCCGGCGCGGCTGCGAGTCCAGCGCAGTCTCACCGGCGTCAATCAAGCGGGAGTGCGACTCCTGGTGGTCAATAGAAATGCGTCGAAATCAAGTCAGGCTGGAGGGTTTTGTTTTTTTTTCTCTTTTTTTTTCGGTGATGCAACCGCTGTCCCCCCTTCTCTCTTCACACAGTTTTCCTGCATGCTGTTTCCTCGCTAATGAACTGCTCTTTCCTCCCCACCCATTCCATTTATCTTCTTTAGTAACATTTTTTTTCTTTTTTTCATCTGCAGCATGCATTCATCATGTCCTCATGTACGGCGCCTTTTTGCTTTTCGTGGGTGACGGGGGGGGAAAAAAAACATTCGGCGATAGGGGGCGTGAGGCACGTCATATACAGGATTTTTTTCATCATTCGAGGTAGAGTCTTGGCTGTGGGCGCGCAGCAAGTTTTTTTTTTTTTCGTGTGGCAGGAGGACAACAAAGTAATACCTAGAGACAGACTCTCGGCAGGAATGCGTCCCGCCAACGCGGCAGGCGTGGGCTGCAGTATTGTCGGCGCATACAAGATTTGGTGTATAATAGTTGTCTGGCCAGGAAAGTCGCGTGGGCTTTTTTTCTGGTCGATGGGAATAAATATTTCGCCTCCTCTCCTCAGAGTAGGGGGTGGACAAATGCCGCGGATGATATGATTTGTATTCTTGCCGATCCGATTCGTCATCTTCACTTGATGTCCATCTCGAGTCTCATAGACAGATATCCAAATTTTCACTCCACATTTTAAAAAAGAAAAAGAAAAAAAAGTACTACGTAAAGACCACAAACGCCCCCTCCCTCTCCCCCTTTTCATCTTCAATACACGGCCTGCACCAAAATCACGGATAACGCAGGATAAAACGTCACAAGACGGAGGGAGTGCCAGGGAAGAAAAAAACTAGCGGGGGAAAAAAATATGGGGGCCCGAAAAGGGTTCCAATGGAACGAACGCCGTTTAAGCCTTTTGTTTGTGTGTTTTTTTTTAAAAAAAAAATTGAATATGTAGTACGTATGCATCTATGAAGAGGGAGGGCGTGCCCGCGCCCCGTGGATACACAACGTACAACATCGGGGATGGTATTGTATTATCTCTACTTCTCTTCTCTCTTTTCTTTTATTCTTTTTTTTTTTGGTTTTGGGCGGTGGCGGTGGTTGGTTGTTGGGTACAATGGCAACATGCCGTGTGGATTTCTTTGTATGCTCTTTTTTTTTTTTTTTTTTTTTTTTGCAACTTTTTTTGATCTCATCGTTTTTAACGTGAGGGACCTCCGCTGCCTCCACCACCGTGTCTGTTATGCGCGTCGCCGTGGAGGAGCAGCTTGGGCTTGATGAAATCCTCGTCCAGCTGTCTGAACAGACCGGCTGGGTCCTCGGCGCTCCACAGCTGGCGGATGGCGCCGGTGGCGGTGATGATGGGGGTGGCTATGGTGTTGGCCGCGGTGGACGGCTCGGGCGAGGGACTCAGCAGCGTGCTGTCGGGTCGCTGGACGTGAGATGCCCCGGCTGCTGCCGCTGACGGTTGCGGGCTGCTGCGGGCACGGCGCGCTGGCGGCGGCAGGTCGGACGTGTCAATGTCGTTGTCGTCGTCGTCTTCGAAGCTGAAGTCGTCGACGGGACGGCTGAGAAGGTCTGAGCGCTCAACCTCCTCGCGGGCGCGTACCGACGAGTTCTTGCGGCTGATGCTGCTGCCCCGCGGATGGTGGCCCATGCCAGGAGGCCCTAGATGCGGCGACCGGAGGCCCGAGACGTAGCTTGCCGACCGGCCTTCCTCCAAATTTCCCAGAGCGAGGCTGTGAGTGCGACGAGGCACATAGCCGATGCCGCCGCCGCCGCTGGAGCGCTTGGCGTGCAGACCGCCTTGGAGAATCTCAATGTCGAACTCATCATCGCTATCGATCTCTTCGACCACGCCGGTTCGTATCCCCAGGATCTCGAGCATGCGCGCCGTCGTGCCGCCAAAAATGATGACGGTCAGCACCACCACGACCAGCACAGTGGCTCGCAGCGGGTATGCGTTCTCGCCAGTGAGCAGAGCGGCCAGCGCGACGCCGACCGCGCCGCGCAGTCCGGCCCAGTACAGCATGGCCTGGTAGTTGTAGGGAAGCTCGTCGCCGACCTCGAGGCCGCGGCGGCTGGCGCGGTATCGGATGAACCAGTTGATGGCTTTGGACAGGGGGAAGACGGCGACCCAGCGAGCGGCGCAAACGGCCAGGATGGTGACGATGATGAGGGGCGGCTCGAACGACAGCGCGTTGTCGGTGAAGAGCGCTAGGCCCAGGTAGATGAAGATGAAATTTTCCGACAGCTGCGAGATGATCTGGAAGATGAACTTGGTGGTAAGCTGGGTCCTCCGGGACATGTTGAAATAGGCGTAGTGCTTCAGAGTGATGCCGCAGAAGAGCAAGGACACGATGCCTGCGAGGTGAGAGAGTTAGCAGGTGCAGCCAGACGGGGGAAGGGGGCATGTCGTGTCTTCTGCCTACCAGACAGGTGTATGCCGTGCGAAAAGAAATAGGTGGCGTAGGCGATCAAGAAGATGAGACAGCTCTCGATCTTGGTGTACCGTCGAAGATAGGTGAACTTGAGAAGCAGGGCGGTGCTGACACCGACCACGACACCAATCAGCAGACTGGTAAAGAAGACGAGCAAGAAGATGCCCGTGGCCTCAAAGAAGCTAAGAATGCCGTAGCTCGACGCCTCGCCCTTGTTGTATTTCTGAGCGGTTTCGAAAATGACGATGGCAATGGCGTCGTTGAGGATGGATTCACCAAAGATGATGGTGTACAGCTTCGGGTCGACCTTGTACGTGTTGAAGATGGCCAGGATGGTGACGGGATCGGTGGCGGACAGCGTGGCTCCCACAGATATGGCGTCGACAAAGGACATTTTTAGCGAGCCGGGAATGAGGGCGAAGACGTAGAGGATCAGGCCAATGACGACGGCAGACAGGAAGGTGCCGGCAAAGGCGAATGTCAAGATGGTGCCAATGTTGCGGAAGAAGTTGGCCTGGTGCAGCTCGTAGCCCGAGGACAGGATGATGGGCGGCAGGAGAAGATTGAAGAAGATTTGGTAGTCAAAGCTGATGAGGTTCCGTATCGAGTCACCCGAGGTGACTATGAGGATCAACCCGACCGTCATGCCTATTGCGACAGGGCGTGGACGTGGTTGTCAGCTCGTCCGAGCATGCGGCGGCGACGACAAGGACAAATAAAATATCCGAGGGGGGGGGGGGGGGGCACAAACCTGCAAAGATTGATATCACGGTTTCATGGATTGCCGTCACTTTCTTGATCTGAAGCATGTAGCTCGTGAAGAAGGCAGCGATCAGCAGCATGATGGCGATGAACAGCGTCCACGCGGCGAAAAGCTCCTTCTGCGCCCCGTCGCCCTCTGCGGTTTCCAGTCAGTTCGTATATTCAGGCACTCGTATCGGAGGGACTAGGACTCGACGAACCATCACTGTCGCTTGCCTCTCGTCCTGTGAGCATCTCGGTCAGTTCCTCGGTTCCATTGACTGGTTGGTTGCGGGAAGGGCAAAAAAAAAAAAAAAAAAGCCTGAGCGGCGTCATGGGCAAGGTAAACAAACGTACGGAGAAGGGCAAAGCCCATGTCGGCGATTCCAGAAGCCAGCTGCATGCCGGACAGACGGCGGGCGGTGACGGGTGAGGGATCAGTCGACGAAGTAGGTCTCGGATGGCGGTGGCAGGCGGGCGGACGAGCGTTGTGTAGGGTCGGGTCGCGCAAAACAAGAAGCTCCTGCGCGAGCCTCACGGCGGGGACAGAGAGGTCATGGGCTTCGCCGCGTCGGCTCCAAGACTCCAGATGCGCGAAGAAAAAAAGGGGCACTGGCATGTATGGAGTAGCGTATATGCAGGCATACAAGACGATATTCTGGGCAAAACACAAAACAACACAACAGACCAGGTGTCCAGAGGGCGGCTTCGATGCGCCAGCCGTCCGTTGATGGATGCCAGGTGCCAGATGCCAGGTGCCAGATGCCAGGTGCCAGCACAGGGCGGGCAGCTGCAAAAGACGGCGACTGGCCGACCGCAGAGTGCACACTGCGCACTGCGCACTGCACAACCCCTGCGCGGGAGACCGGGGGGGGGGGGGCCTGCCACCCTGCCAAGTTGCTCGTCTTCCATTCCTTCCAGAACTTCCACGACTGCAGCTCCGTCTGCAGCTCCGTCCATCCGTCCGTCCACCTCCCATCGCAGCATCGCAGCCGAACCGAGTACCAATGCCATCCCCGGGCAAGCAAGCGCCCGGCCAGCCTCACCATGTACCATCTCGCCAAGGGCCTGTACCGCTATGCCACTAGCAAAGAAGGTCCGCCTCTCCCCTTCCCCCCCCCCACGGCCTCGACTGCCTCCCTCCGCGGCGTCCAAAAAAGACTGACCCCCCGCCGTGCCGCTTGACGGAATCGTTCTCGCAGAGTACTCCGTCATCCTCCTCGGCCTCGACAATGCCGGCAAGACCACCTTCCACGAGCAGGTCAAGTCCATATACCTCCCCCACGCGCCCGAGCCCAAGCTCAAGACGGTGCCTACCGTCGGCCAGAATGTCTCGACCATAACCCTCCCCGACATGTACCTGAAGTTGTGGGACGTCGGCGGCCAGTTGTCGCTGCGCAACCTCTGGCAGAGCTACTACACCAGCTGCCACGCCATCGTCTTCATCATCGACAGCACCGACATTGGCGACGGCACCCTCGAGGACGACAACGCCCGTCTGGAGGAGTGCCGGCTCGTTTTGGAAGACGTGCTGCAGCACTCCGAGACCGAGGGCGTGCCGCTGCTGATACTCGCCAATAAGCAGGACCGGGACGACTGCGTCGAGACGATCCGCATCAAGGAGGGCTTGGTCAAAAAGGTCATGGAAGGGGACAAGGCAAACAGTATTCGCGACTCGCGTGTCTTGTCCCTGAGCGCCCTGACCGGCGACGGCGTCAGGGAGGCCGTCGACTGGGTGAGGACGCGCGTGCAGTGGAACAAAGAGTCGCGGCCGCCCGTCATGCGATGATTTGGGAATCTCATTCTTTCAGCTCCGGTGTCTGGTGTTTCTCGGGTGCTTTGATTTTTTAAAAATAAATTTGGTTTTTTTTTTCGCATGGGATTCAAACGAGGACCAGCATGACTCGCAACTCTACATCTCTACATGCCTATGCCATGAATGTGCGCCATTTTCTATCAAGGAAACAAGCCTCATCTTCGTAAATTTAGCCCGTTTCTCATGTGCCGTTGCCGTTGCCGTTGTCGTTTCCACTGCTCATGGTTCTCTTCTGCTCTCATGCGCCCCCGGATTTCCATCTCGTCCTCTCCTTACCGATCATTGTCCGCCTTCAGCTCAGCCAACAAGCCCCCCTTATCTCTCCTCTTGGCGTCTTCCACCAGCTTCCTGTCCACCAGGTCTGTGAACTCCTTGGCCTTGGCCAGCGCCGTCTGCGCGCACTGCACAAACACGGACGCGTCGACATCCGCGCCCCCAAGCTTGCTCACCTGGCAGATCTCGCCGTGCCTATTCAAGCTAAAGGTGCAGCTGCTCACCCTCAGCTGCTCCTCCAGCCACGTCGCGTCCAGGAGAACCGTCTCGCGCACCGACGACGCCCCGCCGTCCCCGCCCTCTTCCCCGAAGAAGCTGAACGTGATGCAGAAGGGCGAATGCAGCCAGCTCAACGGCACGGGCTCTCTCTCCGCGGGTGTGTACACGGTCAGCGTCTCCCCTTCCATCGAGCTCTCGGGCTTGCGGAAGTGGCGCAGGGCGGCGATGACGGCGAAGCACGACACGTCAAGGAGGTTGCCGTCGTGGGACAGAACATGCAGGTCCGCCCGGACCGACCAGCACTTCTGGCCGGCGATGAGACACAGAGACTCCGTGTCCAGAGCGCCCGAGCGCCGTATCGTCTTCTCCAGGATCCGCGACAGCAGGACCTCTAGTTCCGTAGGGCGGTTGACTTCGAAGGACGGTGCGACCATGGGACTCAGTTCCGACGAAATGGTGAAGATGCCGTCAAAGGGCCGGTCCGTGAAGGGCACCGTGACCTCTGCCGAGACTTTGACGACGACTCTGTGGCAACATCGGTCAGGGGGCTTGTGACGCTTTAGGCTTTGTTTTTTTTTTTTTTTCTCCATCCTTTGTCTCTTCTTCATATGTTGTCTCCCCCTTTTTTTTACTTCTTTCCTTTTCTTCTCCGCCGTTATGAAGGAATCAAAACCAGGTAGTTGGCGCAGTCACCTCGTTCATCTGGTGTAAACGGGGAGGAAGGGGGGGGGGGGGGGGGTATTTCATTTTATTCATTTTTACCTTGTTTTCCCGCACTTGACATCTGCGACGCCATAGACATCTCCGAGAGTGAGTTCCAACGGCCTGAACTGCTCAAATTTGCGATTGTCTAACCGCAGACCCTCTCGCAGGGCTTTTGTGAGAAACGTCCTCTCGCTGAGGGAGGGCTCGGCGTCCCTGGGCATGTCCGCTGGGGGGGGGGAGAAAAAGAATAAAAAGAAAAGAGAAGCAATAAAAAGGAGTGGATGGAGGAATGGAAAGTTCAGCGGCGGTTTTTCCCCTCCTGCAGTCGGGCGTGTCTTGTCGTTTGGTTTAAACACTCTTTGTTTTTTTCTGCCTTGGCATGTTATACTCACTCTTCTCGTCTCTCTCACCTTTTCCGTCGTCGTCACTTCAAGTGAGTGGTTGGAAATTCTGCCGGGCGGTGGAGAAGTGTCGATTGGGTGAGTTCTGCGGCGCGTGAAAGCTGCCACTGATCGCAACTCGACCTTTTTTAGTAATGCTTCCTCATTGAATGAGTTGATACTAATCGCTACGTAGTAAATACACATGTACATACAACGATAAATACAGGTGTCTCAAACAACAGCGACACTGATCAACATGCAACGGATAAAGAAGTTCGATCTAAAGTACAGCCCCGCCACCGCAACCTGATTGGCCAAGTATCAACGTCACTCGACGAATCGAAATCCAAACATCATCAACTTCCCTCTATCTAACCTCTACATTTCTCAAATCCTCATCCTCTCTCTCTCCACCCAACAACAAAACCACACAACCACAATGACTACCGCCCACAGGCCAACGTTTGATCCAGTAAGGCACCTCCCCGAACCTTTGTCACCCCCGCCAAACACCCCCGCGAGCAACTTCTAACCCTCCTCTCCCCCCCCCCCCCCCCCAAAGGCCCGCGGCAAAGAAGCCCTCCGCGGCCCAGCCTACCACCAACGCCTCCAACCCGCCCATACGCAACTCAAGTTCCGTCAAGCCGGCCAGGGCGGCGACGCAGACGACTATCCCACGCGCGACCTCGCCGCCGAGCTCCTCGCCGCTGAAGCCGCCTACCTCGGCAAGACAAAAGGCCCCCAGCAGCCGCTCCTCCAGGACGCAGACGACGAGGCCGGCGCCGCAGCAGAACACCACCACCGCCGCCACCACACTCAGCAGAAAAGGAGCCTCAGCACTAGCCACAGTCCAGGAAGAGAAGACGACGAAGCCGCCAAGCGGCGGCGCATCCTGGAGGAATCAAGGGCTATGGACGCAGACGACTCGGACGAATCATCCGATCGGGACAGCAGCGACGACGACAGCGACGACGACGAGGAGGCCGAGCTGGCGAGGGAGCTGGAGCGCGTGCGGCGCGAGCGCGAGGAGAAGAAGAAGAGGGAGGAGGCCGAGCGCGCAAGACGCGAGGAGGAGGCAAGGGAAAGGGACATCGCGCTGGGGAACCCGCTGTTGAACAAGCCCGATTTCACCATGAAAAGGCGCTGGGACGATGATGTCGTCTTCAAGAATCAGGCCAGGGGGACGGAGGAAAGGGGCAAGAAGAAGGAGTTTGTGAATGTGAGTATCTCGTGGTCCGTTCTTTTTTTTTTTCTTCCCTTTGTACAATGACTCCTTCGATTTTCTTCTCCCCCCCCCCCTTTTTGTACGCATATGTATATATATATGTATACATGAATTTGCTCCGCCTCCTCCAAAGGGAGGTCCGGACATCGACACGATGATCATGTGTTAACGATAGGTGTAGGACCTGCTTCGATCGGACTTCCACCGACGCTTTATGAGCAAATACGTGCGATAGGAACAAACTAGACAGGATACCCATATTTGTGCACCATGGACTTCTATTTCTTTGTTCTTCCATTCTAGTAACTGTTTTTTGGTTCTGTTTTTCCCTTTGCTGGAAAACCCGGGATGGATCAATGTCTCTCCTCTTCAGCTAGTAATCTCTTCTCCATCTCCTCAAACGCACCCAGCACGTTCCCATACCGCTGGTACGTGCCGTCTTTGAAACCCTCGTCCACGCGCTCGATGGAACCATCCTCTCTCCATCGCTTCGCAATCAGCTCGTCAAACGTCCCGCCGTGGGTCCGCTCCAACGCCCACAGCGCCTTGTAGGCCCCGCCGAGTGCGCACGCGCTGCCGCCGACGTCGAGCTTGTACACACCGTCGGTGCCGCCGAGCACATCGCCCACGACGCGGGCGATGGCAGGGTTCAGGGATCCTCCCCCGACAAGGTAGATGCGTCGTGGCTGCGCAGGCAGGCCGTCCCGGGGACTGTGGACCAACTTCTGCGACCGTAGCCGCATGGAGAGCGCCTGGGACTCGACTATGATGCGGGGGTCGAGTTCGCGGGACCAGCCCTCTGCCGGCTGGAGGTGGTCACCGTCCGGATCGCATTCGAAGCGGAAGGTGCCAGCGCGGATGTTGGGGACCGTCTCGCGGAGGTAGAAATACAGTCCGAGCTTGGCCTTGTCGCCCTCTCTGGCGACGGCCAAAGGAGGCGTGTCGAGGACAGCCTTGTTGAAGTCGTCCCAGTCTAGCTGTTTGGCGGGGTGGCCACCACTGCCGCCGGGCAGCGCGTCCCTCACCTTCTCGCGGGCCAGGCCGCCGTTCTTATAGCAAAGCATGAACATGTAGTGGCCATTGGTGGTGGGGTGGTTGAAGAAGTGGTAGGAGCCGTCGGGCCTGTACGTGGGCGTGTTCATGAGGAAGGTGGTTGACGTGCCGAGCGAGACGATTGCGTCGAGGGGCCGCAGCGGGAGCGCGAGAATGGTGGCCGGGTTATCACCCGTGAAGGGGACGACTTGGCAGTCCGGGCTGAAGCCATACTTGTGAACAAAGTAGGGCGAGATGCTGCCGAGAGAGCGCCCGCCGTCCATTTCCGGCTCTCCGAGCTTCTGACGCAGCACCTCGGCGCCTTCCGTGCCGCCGCCGGCCAGGGATAGCAGGTCCGGACTGAATCGCTGATTGGGTATGTCCCATAGACTCATGCCGCACACGTCGCTGACGTCGAGAGGCGCGACGTACCCGGCGAACAGGGAGCCGAGGAAGGATGACACGAGAGATATGCGGCTCGTGCTGGCGTACATTTGGGGGAGAGCTTGTCTCAATCGCATGATTTGCAGGCCAGTGAAGCGCTATTCTTTCGTCGTTAGCAAAACCAGGCCCTCGTTCTCTCGGTGATTCCGGCGGGCACTGGGTGGTATGCAAAGCCCATTTACAAAACTCGTTATGTGCACCAGAGATCCGGAGAGGGGGGGGGGGGGGTTGACTAACATGATGAGCGCCGCTCCCCGTGGCCTCTGCGAGCGCCTCTCTCCCGCCCAGCACGGCATCGAACGCATCACACTCCTTCTGCGTGCTCTGATCCTGCCAATTCGGCGCCCACTCGTGCGCCAGCGCGGCCGAGAGCTGCGACTTCAGGCTTTTATTCGGGTCCAGGCCGGCGAGCAGCGCCTCGGCATCGGCGTTCCAGAAGACGCTGCCGTGCTGCTGGCCGGAGCCGCTCACTCCGCGGATACGACTCATGGACGCGGGCATGGCGCGGCACAGCCGGTCGAGGACCAGATCCAGCGACTCCATCCACATGGCCACGGGGGCGAACACCTCGCCCGTGTCGTCGCGGACGTGAACACCCTTGTGGATGCCATAGTCACGAGCAAAGTCGCCGTCAAAGTCGACCTTTGACTGGGCTATTGTTTTGAGCTGCGAGTCGACGACGATGGCTAATCAACGACGCGCCCGGGGGGGGGGGGGTGTCAGCTCATGTCACTCAGGAGACGAGACGTCGTGCACGGGAGGGGGGGGGGGGGGGCCGCGACGACGAGTGAGTTACCTTTCAGTTGCTG